>JAPFFA010000012.1:14556238-14566290 GCA_026153275.1 Sciades herzbergii | reverse complement strand
CTGGGATAGGCTCCAGCTTGCCTGCGACCCTGTAGAACAGGATAAAGCGGCTAGAGATAATGAGATGAGATGAGTTCAAAGAAATAATTTATTGCGTTTGGGTTTTTTTTAGTGTTGATTGATTGGTGCTGTGTGGTATAGAAGAAAAGAAAGACGTGTTCTAATCAAAAATAGATTCAAGTGCTTATTTGTAAAGGTGTGTTTTTAGTCTTGATTTTGAAATCTGTAACAGAGCGACAGCTTTAAACACTTCCATAACTGTCTTCATACACTCACCAGCCACTTTATTAGGAACACCCATACACCTGCTGTTTTATGCAGTTATCTAATCAGCCAGTCTCTTGACAGCAGCACAATGCATGAAATCATGCAGATACAAATCAAGAGCTTAGGGATAAAATTAGCTCGTGTTTAAAGTCTTTAATTTTCTGTAAAGCTGCTTTGCAACAATGTCTTTTGTTAAAAGTGCTATACAAATAAACTTGACTTAATCACGGCTTCCTTTTTAAGTCCCAATCAAAATGACAATAATTATATCATACATGGCATGGCCAAGTTGAAAAATGAACCCACTTCTTTCTTCCACTTTGCAAACAGATTGTAGCATTTCATAAAGATCATGAAATACACTCACCGGCCACTTTATTAGCAATACCCACACACCTGCTGTTTTATGCAGTTCTCTAATCAGCCAATCCCCTGACAGCAGCGCAATGCATAAACTCATGAGATATAAATCAAGAGAGTCAGTTAATATTCACTTCAAACATCAGAATGGGGAAAAATTGTGTTTTCTGTGACTTTCACTGTAGCATGGGTGCTGGTGCCAGATGGACTGGTTTGAGTATTTCAGAAACTACTGATCTGGGGTTTTCACACACAACAGTCTCTAGAGTTTACACAGAATGGTGCGAAAAACAAACAAACAAACAAAAAAAAAAACAGTGAGTGAGTGACAGTTCTGTGGGTGGAAATGTCTTGTTGATAAGGGAGATCAGGGGAAAATGGCCAGATTGGTTCAAGCTGCCAGGAAGGATATAGCAAATCATAGCAACTCTTTAAAATCATGGTGAGCAGAAAAGCATCTCTGCGTGCAACAGCAGAAGACCACATTGGGTTCCACTCATGCAGCCAAGAACAGGAATTTTAAAATCAGGAACAAGTTCCTATTAAAGTGGCCGATGAGTGTACATATCTACACTATAATTTCACAAAAAAAAAACCATATGGTAGACATGATGTGCATTTTATTTCATGTGTGCCGTTTTTGATTATACCAAAAAGCACATTTTTATTAACAATAACCTCAGATATAAGCACCTCAAAATATTTCTCCTCTCCCCTCATTCCATGATTGTAGCCAGCTGAATTTATTCCCCTCCCTCCCTTTTTTTTTTTGGGCCACAACAATGACAGAGTGCATTGTTTACACTGATTACAGTTGTACTGTAATCTTGGAAATAAGAGATAAGCTGGGGGAAGCTTGTTTCACGCAGCTGAAGCTGAGGCATAATTTGTGATCATGTTGCTTGCCTATTTGAGGTCGTATGAGAGTTTTATGTATCAGATCCTACTTTGTTCATGCATCGTTTGTTTGTTGTCAATCCTGTGCTTGTTTCTACTTCATTAGGATAAAGAAGGGCCAGTAAACATCTGCCATGTAGAAAGTTCTTCCAAAAGCCCTCAAACACAATCAAGTTTATTTTTATAGCACTTTTAACAATAGACGTTGTCTCAAAGCAGTTTTACAGAAAATTAAAGATTTTAAACATGAGCTAATTTTATCCCTAATCTATCCTCAATGACCAAGCCTATGGCAACGGTGGCAAGGAAAAATTCCCTCAGACGGAATGAGGAAGAAACCTCGAGAGGAACTAGACTCAAAAGAGAACTGGTCCTCATTTGGGTGATAATAGACAACGTGATTACAAATAACTTGTTTCTATAACTGTGTCCTATATAGTCACAAAGTATAACTGTGAAACCAGGAAATTCATTATAGTTTTAATATGAAGTCTGTTTTGTTGAAGTTATAAACTGTTCATTGTTGGAAACTTGAGTGCAAAACTGTTCATGATGACTGCAGTCCTAAAGTTAGCAAGATAACTGTAGTCCTCAGCCATAAAAGCATGACTGTAAGTGTCCAGAGCCGTCTTCCAAGTGCGGCTTTTGACTGTCCATATGTGGCCGTCCTCCACAGGAGCAATGTAATGAGACTCCAGCCACACGTAGGGCATCAGGATGGATCAGGCAGGTCTGAGGAGCAATATCACATTTCTTATGAGGCATTGCGAAGCTTAGATATACAGTACTGTGAAAAAAATCTTAGGTGCCTGTAAAGAAATGCTGTAAACCAAAAAAATGGTTTAAAAATAATGAAATTAAATGTTTCAACATTAAAAAAAAAAAATTATTAACAGCAGTAAGCCATAATAAATGAAACAAAGTCAATATTTGGTGTGAGACGACCCTTTGCTTTAAAAAAAAAAAAAAAAGTCGTCTCAGGTACGATTAGTGTAGTTTCATAAGGAAATAGGATCATAGGATTTACTGAGCATCTTACAGAACCAGCCACAGTTCTTCTGGACCCTTTGACTGTCACACTTGCTTCTTGATTTTGCAGCAAAACCCAGCAGCCTTCATTATGTTCTCCTTTTTAATCTGAAAAGTGGTCTCTTACATAATATGATACTCAGATACAAACATTATTGTTTTCTGTAACATTTAATTTTGGGCTGGAAAGCAAACGTTTGGAACGTTAAAATGTTTTTGTACTGACTCAATAATGAAGTCATAAAATAGAAATCTATAACAAAGTTTGTATAAAAAAAAATAGGGTGTCTAAGACTTTTGCACATTACTGTATATTTTGCCACCAAAGACAGACAGACACACACACCAGAGAAATTACCAGGGCACGTCTCACCACTAATGAATAAGATGTGATGCGGTTACTGAAACACCAGTTTAGACAGAAATCCCTTCTTGTTCTTTTCTTCAGCGGTCATGTTGGGTTGAGGCAGTGCTCCTGGACAACAAACTTTGCAAACAATTCAAGAAGGAAAATGAAGAATAATTGACAAAGACACACAAAAACAGAATCAAAATTAAAAGATGTTTAATAAATGCAACAAAAAAAAAACCCACAAGAAAATTCATATCAGTGGATATTAATCGGAATCTAATCTAATTTCTGCCTTTGCTGATATATTTTCACATGGCAACAATTTTTCCTCCTCCTCCGATGATATCATTCCTTCACACAGAATATGAAAAATTCACCACACTCTTCTTGGCCACCGGTTTCTATTATATTACCCATTATAAATGAAAGATAGCTGCGAGAGCTTCCGTGTATAATTAGTAGCATGTGCATAATAGCAGCGTCTGATTCATTTTGGCTGGATATTGCAATATGAGAGCAATCCACTGCTTCTGCTTCTTACAGTACAGTAGGTTCAGCTTTCATAGACAAAACGCAAGGAGGCAGTTAAAAATATCCTACTCCTAATGAAGGTCTGATTGTGTACGTATGTATGCATGACTTAAAAGATTAGCTCCATTGGCTTTCTTCCAGATCTCGACTGTGTTTCTGCCACCTTGCCAAATCCTGCTTCAGGTTGATTTTATTTTAGCCTGGCACAGGCTGTGGTAGCTTTGGCAGCATTGAGGATGACCGTGTCTTTTGGTGAAGTAGGTCACCTCTTTTATTTAATTTATTTTTTTAAAACAATATGCCTTTGGTCTCTCTTGCTTTGTTCTGAGGTGATCTGTGTAAGGATTGAGTTTTGAAGTACTCAGTGCTTATACTGCGGTAGTTGTTTTATCCTAACTTTTTGTTTGTTTGTTTTGCTGTTGTTGTGGTTTGTTTGTTTTTTGGGAAGTGTTCTCAGTGTATTTTAAAAGCCTATACATGGCTCTGGGGAGGCTGAGCTCACTTTCCAGAACATCTTTCTTTCATTAACTCCATTTTTAATACATTAGAGGATATCTTATTCACTGGGGCAGTGAGATAGAGGGGGAGAGTGACAGAGAGAACAGTAGGGGGGAAATGATGTAGTGTGTGTGTGTGTGTGTGTGTGGGGGGGGGGGGGGGGGGGGGTTAACCCCATACATGAGAAATATTGAACTTTTTTATTGCTATAATGGTCTTTTCTTTCACTGCTAAGATTCTGCCATGTAACTCGGAAGCAATAACGCTTTATGCATTTGTGTGATTCTCATGAAGTCTTGCTTTCCAAGATTTCAAATATGAAATTTTTAAAAAGAATTGAATCAATAAATTTCCTTTTTAGGCATTAATAACAAGGTCTGAAGTGTTTGTGAGCTTTAATTTAAAAATATTTACTGATAACACCATTTTGAACATATTTTCCAAAACAAGTTCTTAAAATTCTCATTACCGCAACAGACTGAAAACATCAAGACCATTAGGAAAGCTAATAATTAAAAAAACATTTACATATTTTTAAAAATTAAGTATTAACAATCGTGCACGGTTACTTGAAACTCTGAAATGTATATTCTTACATTAACGTTATTTTGTTTTGACCGATTTCTCGAATTACCACAACACAATCTCCAAACTAATGTTTTTAATATTTCATTGAAACCTGATATGTTTTCAAAATGATGCGTCAAACCTGAACGAACATAACGTATAGATTCTGCACATGCATTTGAAAGAAAGCTATTTTTTCATTCATTAAATTAACATTTAAAAAGACACCTGTTGCAGTAATGAGACGTAGGTTTCGGAAATGACTAATAAATTTGGTAATGATAATAAGTATACTAAGACTGAGATATAGTTAAAAAAAATTAAATGTAGAAAACGAGATAATAGTGACACAGTCATGGGTTCAAGTTCAATCAGTTTTTCATTTTGCAGTGCTTAAAAATTACATAACATACATAGGCTAAAAACAGAACAAACAAAAAAAACCACATACAAAAACATTACAACATGACTAAACAGGGCAACTGTTGTAAAGATGCTAAACTAGGGCACATCATCAGTGATGTACCCTTCCGTCATCAGGTGTTTCAGGTCTCTTAAATATTAGACGGTCTCTTAAATATCAGACAGCCTCTGCCAGGTGACCCAGCTAAAACCACGCTCACAACCCGCCGTACGTGCTACTACGGGTGGTCTAAGGTAAAAAAAAATTGGCAAAACCGTGTTTGAGACTTGCATGACACTTGTGTGTTCAGTGCTGTAGAAGATCGCAGACTGGCCGAGGAGACTTTTGGTCCTGCACATGCAAATTCTATGGGTCTTGCGAAAAATCACGAATGCATATACTACGTATGGGACCCATACTCCTTTTGTATGCCTGAACCAAGTCAGCAGCACGGCTAGTAGGGGCTTTTTGCGATGACCGTAAGACGCACGGTCATTGTACAAGTGATGTGCCTCAGAAGTACTAAACAAGTACTCCACACTTGCTATTTCTGCGGCCCCCAAGACAGAAATACGTCTCACTTTCTACCCCTATGTGTGGCGCGCACCGATGTCTGAATGCGAGGCAGCAGAGGCGGTGGCCTCTATCCCATCTTTTCCCAATCACTTCCTCTCTCTTATCCTCTGCTGAATGCAACCTGTACTTGACAAGTACTTTGCCCATACTCCTCCCCCAATCTTTTCCCCCGGGTTCACCACGACCCTGCGGCATGGCTGCGAGCTACCAAACCATGCATGTCCAAAACACTTACAGCGGGTTGTGAATGTGGCATAAGGTTGATCAGGCCTCAGCTTGTGCCCTAGCAGCAACCTCCAATGGATCTGCTCTCTTGATCCAAAGCCATATTGATGTTCTCTCTGCAGCCTCCTTACTGTTACAGATGACTCGCCTACTTCTTTCACCTGTAATGCCAAGTGGAACATATGCTCTGCAAAGCCTCTACAGGCAAGCACCTCACCCTCCAGCCTTTTCCCTCTTCCATCCAAAGGCCTCCTTCACTTGATCATTCCAAGGCGCCATTAGTTCCAACATGACTATGATCATCATTGTTTCTGATACCAGGACCATGGGTGGTCAGTGTGTGGTCTTTACAATGTGTTGGGGGAACTTAAACTGCTGCCTCAAGTCCACCAATAGCTGCCAATCCTGGGTTGCACTGAGGAGTCCTGATCATGTTTTGAGTTCTCTCGGGCTTTCTCCAGGTCTAACAAAGGAGACTGCAGGCATAGTGGATTTGGAGTTTCTGTTTGCACTGATGGCACTTCAGATGGTGTCTGTGATGGTCCTCAACACCTGGTCATGTCACCAGCGATATCACCTTTCCACCAACACTTTTGAGCAACTGCTCCCAAGGCAAAGTGGGAATTCTGGTGTTTCTGTCAAGCCCAAGTGGTGCAAGTTGGAATGGATGGGAAGAACATCATAAACTGACTGGATCAAGTACTGGATGCAGTGTGGTTCTGCATGCCAAAGGAAAGTCCATGAGATCATAGCATGGGTATGGAGTTGTTCTGAGCCCCACTCTTCCTCTGGCCACTGTTCCCATATGGTCCCTGTGGTGCAGTCTTGACTCTGCCTGTGCCACAGTCATCTCTGCTCTCCATTTCCTGCCAGTCTTAATGGTCACTCCTGCCTCTGAAATTTTAAGGTCACTCAAGTCTTGGTACTGTAACACCTCCCTTGCCAGCATTACCTTAAACTCCTCCTTGATGGACTTCAAAGGAAGCCTTAGCGTACAGGTATTTCCATAGAGGGCAATGCTCCTTGGCAAATCTAGCCATTTCCTCAAGAAGCAACTGACTCCCTAAGAACTTTCAAGTTCTGCAATGGTGGAGATGAAAACCTCAAAGGAGCAGTGGCAGTTCCTTAAGAAGTGGCTCTCTGAGGTTGAATGCCTCAGTAGGCTCAGGGGGGCATATCAATTCTCTGTATTCCCCTAAGCTGTGCTCTATAATACCCCTTTCCAGCCAACAGGGAACTGGTTCTGTTCTGGTTCGCACACCAAATTTTCAACTGTTCAGAGCATTTTGACCAAAAATAAATCGGTTTGGGACCTGAAAAGTTGGTTCCCAGCTGGAAACAAAATATAGCTGGTTTTTCCAGTGCAAACCAGGATGACATCATTGGTTTGGAGAGGAAGCAATGGAGGACATAACGGAAAAGGATACATCTTCAGAAAAAATGGAAACAAAACAAATATCTGCAGTGATGGAACAAAAGCTCACAGGTAATCAGTGCACTCTGCCATCTTGCTACCACTGTTTACTCCCATTGTGCATTTTGCAACACCCTCTGTTCATGATGTATCCTTGATTACAGTGATTCTGCTCATTGCAAATTGATGTAAACTTGTGCTGGTTCGCTACCTGGTACCAAGGTTCAAAGAATCCTGAATGGAACAGTTCAAGAACCTGTTCCATGTTGGTCAAAAAGGGGTAAAGGGGGTCACTACAGGTCAACTGGACGTGGTGAACCACTTCCTCCTTTGTGCAGGTAAAATGTCCACTTTATCTCTGACTCAAGAGCTGCTTGGTGAAGCCAGATGGGTTGTTGATAATGTAGTCTGTATGATTAAATTTTAATGACTGAACCAGAAATTCTCTCTACCACAACTGGTCTTAAATTGTAGCGGTAAGTGAGAATGGTGTTGTGGAGGATGAGGAACCTTAATATTTTTTGCTAACGATAGGGAAGCCATGATGACTAAGCACATTTTTACTCAATGTATATAATTAGACATTAATGAAGTATATTTTCATAGAAATTTTTTAATCTGTTTTTTCTAAATGTGGAAAACTACCTGTATCATTAATGATAATCGGTACTGTTGTGTCCACAGTCAGACAAGAGAATGTTTAGCTTTTAACTGGAATGTATAGAAAACTGCTTACCTGGTAGCCATCTTGAAGGTACTTGCAGATATGTTGCTTCATCCATCCATTATCTGTAGCCGCTTATCCTGTACAGGGTCGCGGGCAAGCCGGAGCCTATCCCAGCTGACTATGGGCGAGAGGCGGGGTATGCCCTGGACTATATGTCACAGGGTTGACATATAGACACACACAAACAACCATTCACATCTATGGACAATTTAGAGCTGGGATAAAACCTGCATGTCTTTGGACTGCGGGGAAAACCGGAGCACCCAGAGGAAACCCACGCAGACATGGGGAGAACATACAAACTCCACACAGAAAGGCCCTCGTTGGCCGCTGGGTTCAAACCCAGGACCTTCTTGCTGTGAGGCGACAGTGCTAACCACTGTGCCGCCTGTGTTGCTTCATTGAAAAGCAAAATTTATTTAAAATTCTTTGTACAGACCTTCAAAAGTCTTGCAAGCATTCAAAAATGATGAGAGCATCGGTCATGGACACCATTTTTCCACCAGTTTCTTCTTCTTATTATTATTATTATTATGTGAATATTCAGTTAATAATTTTTCTGTCATTTGAAAACACCTAGAAGAACTTCATTTTATATTTTTTTCAGAATATTTTCATTTTACACTGTTTAAATTACAATAAAACATTCAGACAGAGTTGGACGCATTGTGGTAATGAGAATTTCAGCTGAAAATGCAGTAAAATACAAAAATAATTCATGCCTACATTGAAAATACTTTTTGTGCAAAGTGGAGAATACTGTCTTTATTATATTTTATTATATTACTAAATTACATGTTTTACATTTAAAATTGTTACTGCCATGGTATTTTAATGGTTTCATGAGAGTGACCGATTTGGGCTTAATGGCTTCATTCACAAGTAGACTTGCTTGTGCTGCAGAGCTGTCAGATGCCAGTTTGTTGGTGTGATTAGCAATACTAACAGTCTGGGTAGCCTGGAAAAGTCCCCAGGGTTTTAGTTAACTACAGCACAACAGAAAGTGCAGAAAGCTTGTACACTTCTTAACAGCCATAGCACTGAACTGTTTTAGGAGTGTGGATGGATGGAATTAGCACCTGCATTAAGGATAGAGCTCTGGGTGATTCAGCAAAAACATGGAAAAGCAGGTATTTGTTGGCAGGAGAGAAACACTGAGTGTTCATCATGTGCGCGAGTGATAAAAGGTCTCATTTCGAAAGCTGGAGCGCTGTAAGCGAGAGAAGGAGAGAGAGCGGGAGAAACCAGACGTCAAAGAGGCAGTGCCAAGCTACTCCAAACTGGAGCGCCATGAATTAGTAAAGGCCTCTGGATAAGCTTTAATGGCCGTCAGCCTAATCCAGAGAAGAGCGGGTTACAGCTGTGTGTATCCATCACAGAGGCACGGTGCTCTAGAGTGTAAAGAGAAGAATAGGGAATAGGACTAGGTCAAGAGATGGGAATGTGATGTGAAAGGAAATGAAAATGAGCTGAAGATATGCAGGAGAGGAAAATAAGGTGGGGGGGGGGACTCTGGAGGAATATTACATTAGGAGGATGGAAAAGATTTTTTTTTTTTTTCCTTCTTCCCCAAATCACTCATTCAAGTGAACACTGGGTGCAAGGCAGGAACGTGCCCTGGATGGTATGTGTTCATCTAACAGCATGTTAAAGGAAGCTCCAGAACCCTCCAGATATCAACACTCTACACATACAATAACCTGAGCTCAGGATCGAACCCACAGCCCTGAAAATGTGGTTCAGTAACACATTTCTATTTAATGCTCAGTCACTGAAGTAGCCTAATCATAATAGGGCTCATACTCTAGCCTAATCATAATAGGGCTCATTGATCAAGCTGGATATGAAGGGATTTGTTCATTAGTCATTCATATGAGCATTTACACAAGAAATGTGTTATTTGTGGAAATCCTGTAAATCTTACTCGTGCTCCTGAGTGTGTCCATTAGCTCTTCCCACTGCATGGTACCAGCTTGACTCAATTAAACTCTACTTTACCCACTTTTGGTATTAGCAGTTCGTTTTCCACTACAGCTAGTCAACATAGCTATGCCACATAAAACTGCAATGACCTCGTCTTCAACACAACACACACAGGAACATCTTTATTATTAGTACTACTACTCACACAGGCGGCACGGTGGTGTAGTGGTTAGCGCTGTCGCCTCACAGCAAGAAGGTCCGGGTTCGATCCCCGTGGCCGGCG
>JAPFFA010000012.1:14512779-14524228 GCA_026153275.1 Sciades herzbergii | reverse complement strand
GCCTATCCCAGCTGACTATGGGCGAGAGGTGGGGTACACCCTGGACAAGTCACCAGGCCATCGCAGGGCTGACACATGGACACAAACAACCTTTCACATTCACACCTACGGTCAATTTAGAGCCACCAGTTAGCCTAACCTGCATGTCTTCGGACTGTGGGGGGGAAAACGGAGCACCCGGTGGAAACCCACGCAGACACGGGGAGAGCATGCAAACTCCACACAGAAAGGCCCCTGTCGGCCGCTGGGCTCGAACCCAGGACCTTCTTGCTGTGAGGCGACAGTACTAACCACTACATTCCATTCATGCCACCCCATTCATGAACTCATAAATATTAATACCATATGCATGAGTATTTGCCTATTTGTAAGAGAGATATGACTCCCTGACATGTCATGATCTCTTCTTGGTCCTAGCTTTCCGTCACTGAAGCTTAGTATGCTGTAGCAACTGTTGGCTGAATAGTCATTGTCCGCAACTCAACTGTTGGCAACAGGCAAAGTTAGCATCACAGTATTCACTGTCAGCATGACCTCCTGCAAGATTCAACAATAGTCCTGTTTCCATGCTTTTCCAAAGCCACTATGCCTGTGGACTGCAAATGTAACTTGATTAACAGCTTGATATTTGGGGTTGTCAACCACCGTTGATGTTATGTGAAACCCCTTGGGACCACGTTTTCTAATGTTGTAGTGTTACAACATGCACAGACAAGCATCTGCATTCCCTTCTCCCCACATCAATATGCCTGGAGCAAAAGGCAAGTCTTCTTCCCCGTAGCTTTTTGCACCCTGATGGAGAAGCTGTCATTCTTTGAAAAGATGTGGTGATAGCACATCAGGTTCCAAGCATTTCTCTTGGTGTGCATCATAGCATGAGATCTGTGTTCATACATGTATACAGCTTTGGTCATTCCTTTCCTTCTTTCAGTGGTGCATTGTTTTTGGAGAAGGTGAAGCAGAAGGAGACTCTCATGTGATAGCCTTGGCTTGTTGAGGGTTGTTGAAATTGCAACCATAACACATCATGAACTTCAATGGTGGTGGTGAGAACTCTGAATTCTCCAAAAGCTGATGATTTGAATTGTAAGAAATGTGTTCTGGAAAATCTCTCTAGGATTGAGAGTTCTTTCTCTTTAAAGGAAATGCAAAGACTGTGCAGATTGTCCTCTTGTACTCTTCCTTGTCTGACCTGAACCTTGTCAAGATGAGTGTTTACTTGCCTTTGGGTTTGGTTAGGTCTGTTTTATAAATGGAGTGATTTGGGATGAAGAAATGATGTCTGTGTATTGGGGTGAATTGGTTGGTGTGTCTCTGTCAGCATTTAGAGCTGCTGGTACTGAAATGAACTACACAGAGCCCTGACCTTACATATTCCCCACAATTCTGTCTGAGTATAATCCAGTGTTGACCCAAACTACTGTATGTATATGAAATTTATGTGAATGATGCATTTTTTTTTTCTGTCTAAACCAGGACAAACTTAAACAGGAGAGATCAGTGTAGAACAGTTCAGTACTGTACACCCTCTATTAACCCTGTTAATCAAGCAAGTAATTGGCACTTTAGTGGAAGTATTTGAAACTCTCTCTCTCAATCTAATGATTATAATGACCCTGACTAGAAAGACTGTAATCGAGACTTTCAGTGAAGATGTGCAAGTTGGCGCCTGAGTGAAACCAGGGCTTTGTCCTCCCACTGTAGCCCAGAATAGCTATACTCCTCTTGGGCTGCCTGAGAGAGATGAGCAGATTACAACCCTGGAGCTCCAGAGAAATCCAGATCCTTGTCCTCTCAATTTAAGAGAGACGTTAATGCCTTTACCTCCATCTTGATCTCAAAACAGAGGACGTGAAATGAAGCGAAAAGGCAGACTTCGAGAAGTCCAGGTTTCAGAAACCAGTCCAGATCAGTCTAGGACTAACGAGATTGTGGATGCTGATATGATGCTGTTTGTGACATCTAAGCAGTTGTATTGGCTGTCTTTTTTTTTTTTTTTTTTCTATGACCTTGTCCTGCTGAATATTTAACGACTTTATATGGTGACTGTATGGCTGTAAATACCAATAATGTGAAATGTCTGACCAGAGAACTGTTCATTTTGACCCTTTTAACCTTTACAAAGTCTAATCTTTTTTTTTTTTTTTTGCCATAATTTCCACAATATTTTTTTATTCAGTAATTAATTTATATGCCAGAATGCCGAATGACACTCTGCTATTTCTGTCTTTAGCTCATCAGTACAAATGGCTTGTCGGTTCATGTTCAGTAAGAAATTTCTCTGAAATCCGTTCAGTGTGTTGTGTTTTTTTTTTTTTTTTTGAACTAGTTGGGTGAAATGTTGCCTCGTTGAGGGATGTGCCGTGCACAGACAGGTTGCCTCGTCTTTGTCTCCGTGTCGCTTTCATTAATGGTGTTGTGAGTGAGATGAGGGACATTGGGGCTGGTCAGTGTCTGAAGTGCAGTGCTGTTTTGTTGCATACTGGGGGGATACTTTCAGCTGGCTTGGCCTGTTTCTATGACAACACACCCACGAGATCATAACCATGATCAGGACCAAGCAAAGAAAAAATTGGTTGCCATGGCTATGGGCGAAGACTTTCCCTTGTTCTTTGGCTTTCATTCTTATTTCCTTTGCTGCTTCTTGTTCCCTCTCTACCATGTTCTCCATTGCTGTCATGACTATTTATTGCCAAGAAATGCAGGAAGTCATCATCTGATGTTTGCGTTGTTTGTGGTTTTGTTTATTGGTATATTGTTGCAAAGGCCTTTATGCTAGCCTGACCTGGAGATAAAAATAATACAGTTGCTGGAAGTCGTCAGGGTTTTTTTTTTTTTTTTGGGTTTTTGTTTTTGTAAGTTTGTGTGGTTTTTATTTATTTATTTTCTTTTCTAATATTAAAATTTAACAGCTGCTATTAGCAGGCACTAGTTCCTCAGGCTTTGTGTGACTGAAGAAGGCATAGATCGGTGATGAATGACAATCGATCCTTAACATCATGAGCCCATGGGAGACACAAAAGACCTCTTTTCACACTTGGACTCACTCAAAGAGCAGCAAAGACAGCTCACACTATTGACCAGTAGCATTTATCAAGATTACCCCCAAAATAGGCAGGCAATTACACACGCCTCATTGTGATCCTCAGCAAACAGAGCGCAGTCCAAAAAAATCTTTCAAAGCCCTAAAATGCTGCATATTGAATGAACGAATACAGTAGTGGAACAATTATAGCTCAGAGACAGGCAATTATATACTATTAAGAAGAGTTGTTTTCAGTCACCTGCCTTCTAACTATGAAATCATATGAACAAAAGTGGATCCATTTGGCCCTTTCAGGATGTTCTTGTGTTAAGATTGAACGGTTCAAACAGTGACGAGGTTGGAAAGCAGAGCAGAGTGATTTTTTTTTTTTTTTTTTCTCGTGAATTTACGGGATTATTTTAGTAAGCTCGGTGTGGTGTAATCAGAAGTTGATGACATTGCAAACTGTAGCTCTATACTGCCTGCCAGGGTTGTTGCTTCATTTTATTATAAGGCTAGAAGCAAAAGAGAACATAGTATGCAGATATTGCAAAACTCTTGCATCATAAGTCTCCATAGTAACGCGCGCGCGCTCTCTCTCTCTCTCTCTATTCAAGCTGTAACTTCCTATTTGCACCTTAATATTCCATAGTTTTGCTTCTCAACCAATTCCTTCTCAGTTCTTTCCCTTTCCTTCACGCCATAACAAATTGTTCCTGTTCCTGCAAGCACTATTAATAGATTAAACTTAGGGTTTCAATTCTCATTCATCTGGCAGTTCTCATCTTGTTAAGAAACTGTGGCACATGAGCTGGGGGGGAAATGTGATCTCTGTGACGTTAACTGTGGCATGCTTGTTGGTACCAGATGGGTTGAAGTTGCTGATCTCCTGGGATTTTCACGCACATCATTTCTACAACAGTAGTTTGTACAAACCTTGATCAGAGGAAATTTTCCAGCTGAATGTTCAAGCTGATCATCATTGGTCAAGCAAAATCTGATAAACTTGACCTGTCCAACGCCATCCATCATTGCTGGGAGATTGGTTGGTTGGCACCCAGCGTCTGAACAGAGTTGGGTCAATATATGTTGTCACAGGATGACCTACAGAAGATGGCCATGTCGGGGGGGGAGGTCCAAAGAAGCAATTCACTAGCAAGTTCTTGTTTAGCTCTGAAGCAATGCCCAGTGAATCACAATCTGTGCTCTGAGTCTCTGATGTAGGGGGTAAATCTCCATATAGCTGCACTTTGGTGGGGTGGTCACGCCATGAGAAGTTTAATATGCCTTGCAGCGTGCGTGTGTATGTCCCATCAAGCTGCTAGGAAGTCAATAGTAACTCAAATGAGCATTATTTACACCCACGGTGAGCAGAAAAGCATTTCAGAATATGTAACACGGCGAACCTTGAAGCGAATGAGCTACAACTGCAGAAGGGTATATCAAGGTCCACACCTGGCAGCAAAGAACAGGATTTTTTGTTGTGAAATTATTTAACTAATACTAAATCCATATTTTATTAATCAGTTATTTATTTATTTATTTATTTATTTATTTTTACATGAAAAAAAGACCGCAAATGGCTAGATGGCAAGAGGGCAAATGCTTAAACTGTTCATTAGAAACCCAGGTATAAAACTGCAGTAACATGCATCTGGTATCACATAAATGATAAAATATTATATTGGTATAGATGTTTTTTATTTTTATATTTGGAAGCTTTGCACTGAAGTGTTTGCTTAGGCTTTTTAAGTCTGTCATAAATCATTGAATCATATACCATATATTAATTCCTTAACCTGAATATGACATCTATTATTCTTATTTTTAACCTGATTGCTGTTGCTACAGTAGAAGTCATAGTAGGGGATAAGGTTTTCGGTTTTCCTGGTGTGACTGTACCCAAGTTTCCTTTTGAAAAGATTTGTTTAGGTCTTTGAGAGAACACAACAGTAGATTGTCTGTCTGTAGACCCATGGAGTCGCTTCTAGATCTCATTTCTGTCTGCATTTAAATTGGTGGAATAGAACACTAATACTGTATATTATATCAGATTTAGCATCACACAAACCTCTAATATTTTGTATGATATCTCCTAGGGCTTTAAATGTTAGCAGGGCATTTAATAAAATAGCGTATTACCCTGAGGCCATGTAATCATACTGTAGAGCATAAGACTATAGAACTATGATGGTGCCAAAACTTACAGTACCAGTCAAAAGTCTGGACACGGCTACTCATTCATAGGTTTTTCTGTATTTTAACTATTTTCTACATTGTAGAACAATACTGAAGGCATAAAAGCTATGAAATAATGTGGTAAACAAAAGTGTTAAAAAAAGTTCATATTTTAGATTCTTCAAAGTAGCCAGCGTTTACCTTGATGCTTTGCACACTATTGGCATCATCTTAACCAGCTTCATGAGGGAGTCACCTGGAATACTTTTTGATTAAAAGGTGTACCTCGTCAAAAGCTAATTAGTGCAATTTCGTGCCGCCTTAATGCGTTTGAGATCAAATAGTAAAACTACGGTAAATAGCCCTATTCCACAACTGTAGTAATCAATATTACCTCAAGAACCGCTCAATTAAGAGAAACAACATCCATCATTAAGACATGAAGTATCTTTTAATTAAAGAAAAAGCATTCAATTAAAAGCTGCATCCAACCCAACTTTTGACTGGTACTGTACTTTTGAGGTTTCTAGAAGTTATATGTTCACCTTCCCGTCAGCAGGTAAACACAGTGCGTGAAGGCTATGGAAAAGAATTGGGTTCAAAAGCACAGTAAAAAGTGGTAATACAAATGATATCAGTAATTTGACTGTACAACTTTTAACAAAGTAACATTTTTCATTTTGCATAAGTTATGCATGTAGTGATTCGATTCACGATATTGGGTTCATGATTCAATTTTCTGACTATATTTTTGAAAAAATTAAATGGAGAATTTTATTACCAAAAAATTGCAACATTTTTTTTACTATTCTTTATCAACTTAAATATTCCTTTTGTTAAAAAAAAAAAAACACAAACCCTTTTTTTCTTCATAACCAACAGTAATTTACCCACGTTTGTAAAGGTTGGAGTAAATTTAATAGCCTATTAACTAAAATACTCCTTTTATTAAAAACGAAAAGTTAACAAATGGGTGTTTTCTTCATACACTTTTATGAACATTTGTACTGCCTGCATTTGCGTCTCTTCTTGAGCTTTCAGCAGTCTGTAAAAAGAGAGCTCCAATTTCTTGTTAAATCTATTTGTGCAATCAATCGCACAATAGCTCTCTTCATTGTAGATCTGGGCGTTTTTTGTGTGTGGTTTCGCAGGTTTAGAGCTGTGTTACCTCTGCCTACAATGAAGTAACATGTATTCTTGCTGTTGCACATTGCATCCTCTATTGTCTAAACAATGCAGCTACAGGTAGGAAAAACTAAGCAATTACGCACCCTGATAAGTAGGTGTTTTTTTTTTTTTTTTGTTTTTTTTTTTTATCAATTTGAATTGTCATAAATTTGTTTTGCGATTTATCGTCGCATGATCTATCGTTACATGCCTAGTAAAAGCAGATACGTTTACATTACTGTCTGTAACACTAATGTGTATAGGTAAACCTGTAATTTAATTTTCATTTCTATTATCCATGGAAATATTTCAGATATCATGAATATGAATATTTGGTTGTTTACGACCTCTAAGTAATTCTTGAGTGGTTCATGTGCTCTCCTTAAATGATAGTTTTTTCCTGTAATCTCTAATGCACTCGTTTTGGACGGTGTATGGGAATTACTCGGAAAGGCACGGAAGAATGAGCAGCTCTCGTTTCGAGTCTAATAATGCAGAGCTTGCTTTAATGAGACTCCAGGCGGAAATCTTGGAAACGGAGATGAAAACCAGGAGCTTTTTTCTTGTGTGTCAGCCGCCCTGGGCGTTCACCTGAGGTTAAAAGAAATAAATTTAGCCTGGCAATTAAGAGCAATTAGCTGCCGAGAGACCTGCAGAGCTTTTGGCATGTAAAGTATGCAGCTGAGACAGTGTGGATAATGAAACGGAAACCGTTGGGCACATGTGGCACGTGTGCATGTGTTGCGAAAGACTAAGCCTGAAATTAATTTAAAGTGCAAAATTTAGAAAGAGCAATCCAGTATTATTTTTTTCTGTATTGATGTATGTTGCTGCATTATAATGTTTTAGTGGGAAAGAGAGAGTGGTGGGATGAAGATCAGGAATCAGAAAACCAAGAGTACATAATGAAGGGGGTGATTATTTCCCCTGTGTCAGACTCATGTCCCTCAGTTCTCCTCTAATGAACTTCATTAAGCAGAGTTTCTATCCCACAGCCTGCACAATGATTAAATGGGCCATACCATATCAGGACCTTGGATTTCAGCAGTATTGGAGCCACAGCATTAAAAAAAGTCATATAAAGGAAAGCTTTTTTTTTTTATAACTCTAAGAGTCAAACTTGTCTAGAAATTCCACCTTTGAATTTCGATGCTATCATAACTTGAAACTGAAGCTCTGCTTCAGAGAGCTAAAGATCGGAAAACAACTTTCAGAGCCTTATGATTATTGTGCTACTTGGATCCACACGCTGATTTTGTTGTTGGCTCATCCAGCCGCAGGCCAGGCCGGATAAGCCTATGTGATTACACGTTGTCCATCTATCATCATCCGTCCACAATTTACAAAAATCGCTACTCCTCCTACAGGATTGATCAGCTTTTGATCAAACTCTTACAATATTCCCCAGGTGGGTGTGCTAAACGTCATAGGGTGACGGGTAGTGCCACAATCTAAACGTTGTCAAGATGGTGACGCCACCTGTCATATCTGCGATTTTTATGGGCGTCCTGGCTGGTATGAGCTACAGCCTCATTGAGGCTGTTTTTTTGTTTTTCTCTTCTTACTGTATAATGAGTACTGTATATTTGATATACTGTAATCAGGATATTCTACCGGTCCTACTCCCTGTTTTGGATCTTTGGAAAAATTTTTGATGCCAAATATTGCTTGTTGCTTTTGATTTTAAAAAATAAATAATTAAATGTATAGTGGCTTGCAAAAGTATTCACCCCCTCTGGAATTTGTCAGAATAATAAATGATGAATAGATGACAACTTCTTGTCAGTGTTTAACTCGCTCATGTTCTTTTAGTGAATTTTCGATTTAAATTATTGTTCAAGAAGTATGTCAAAGAAAACCAAAAACTGAAAAATGCTGCTTGCAGAAGTATTCAACCCTAAAGTTTGTAGATACTCAAGATGAAAGATATTTTCTTAACAAGGACACAATTGACTTGGAATTGGCCTTCATCTTATAAGGAAGTGGAAGATAAGATGAAATCAGAACTATGGAATAATGTGTAAAATTGTATCTAGGATTTTGGAAATACCATTAAACACCGTCAATAGTGAGGACGCACCAGCTGCATCATGCCACCCAAGCACCACACCAACTGGACAAGGCCATCCCTCAAAACTCACCACAAAAACATGACCATGACTCGTGAGGGAAGCTACAGTGAGGCCTGCAGTCATTCTGAAGGAGTACAATGACAGAGGAGTGAGGGTGTTTTTACGTATTTTATTTTAAAGCTCTGCTGACAGGTAATGAATTTTGACTTTTGAAAATTTGCTTTAAAAGCCTATTGTTTTTCAGTAATAATGTTGGATGCATACTTGCCAACCCCTAGAGAATGAAAAGCGGTGAATCAGATTGAGCGACGCAGTCGTGCTCTTCTAGAGGATTTGGGGGTACGCTCCCCTGAAAAATTTTGAAGACGAAAAAAAAAAAACGGTGTGAAATGGTACATTCTCCTGCATTCTGAGTGTGATTATTTGAAGAAAATTGATCTGGAAATGAGACCAACATACTTCACAAACTGCATGCTTCTCACCTTGCTTCGATTCTTTGATGCTGGGTGATCTGACCACCAAGTCACCTTGAACTTGTCATAGCGAATCTTAGTTTTGAAAACATTATTCTACTATATAATAAGGTGTGACTACACTTTGGAATGAAGTGATTGACAGTCTTACAAATTTGACAACATGGTAGAGGAATTTTGGCTTCATTTCTTTAGAATGGAATGGCATGGAGCCACACTGTCCATATATTTTAGTCATTGATGTGACAAGTGCATCATTGATGATACAAGTGCAACTGATGATAAATATGTTCTGTCTTTAGTAGTATAAAATTATAGACTTACTGTACATATGTTATATTGATTTTTTTTCCCTGCTTGCGATGTACAAATTAAACATTGTGGAAAAACTAATCAACCAGAACCAATAGACTTAAAAAAAAAAAACCCACATCATTTCTACCTTTTCAGGTTTAAGGAGAGTAAGAGAGAGTGTAAAAAAAAAAAAATTACCAACTGTGCAGTCAGGAACTGCTTGCTGGCAGTGGCAATCACGAAAAGTCAACTGGATAGTAGGTTTTTGGGTGGTTCTAGAGTAAAAAAACAAACATAATGCTACAATATGGCTGATTTTATTATTTTTTTCTTCCTCCAGTTTGCTGCTCAAAATGTTTGATTTGGTGCCAGTACAGGAAAAAAATACATTTACTTTCTGTTCATCACCACCATTAACATTATTTCTAAAGTGTTGGATTTGGAACTTTGTAGGCCTGTTTAATATTTTTATGTCCATTCATTCTCGTCCATTCTTTTCAGCAGGATACCCAATAAATATATATCAATGAACATTAATTTAATATAATAGTCCTTATGGACATGGGGTGGATCTGTCGGGCACCTGCCATTTTATTGCAGCCTTAAAGCAGGCATTGAGCGAATTTTTCATATATTCCATTCTTACACTTTAATTCGTCATTCCGGCATGTCTCAACTTGATATTGCATCACGCACGCTTGGTTTTCTGGGTTTTGGCCTGAGCTTTTTGATCTGATGAACTGTGAGCAAGAATCTGATTTGAGTTCCTTCTTTAGGTCGCAAATATCCTTCTGAGCCCGTGTGTTATTTATTTATTTATTGAATTTCTGGCAGTTATTTTTCAGCTATTGTCCCCTTTTGTTCTTTTCTTTGTCCTGTCCCCCCCCCGGGCTTACTTTTCTTAGATGTAATTTCCAGTGTAATGTAATATCAGGCTGTATGTTGACCGTTTAAAAGGGATGAGACGAAGCCATCCTTTGGAATTAGGCTACATGCCAGCCTTATGGCACTGCAAGGATTTCGGTGAAATGAGAAAATTAGTGGACCTGAAACCTGATCCATATGGGTCTACACAAAATGAAAAATGCCTTTTGTTTTTACTCTGAAGTCTTCAGAACTAAAATATGTATAATAGCACATGCAATACATGTCTGTCTTGTATTTAGGTCAGGAGCGCTTTGGAAACATGACGAGAGTATACTATAAGGAGGCCGTGGGAGCATTCGTGGTGTTTGACGTGACCAGAAGCTCCACATTCGAAGCTGTGTCAAAGTGGAAGCATGACTTGGACAGCAAGGTGAAATTAGCAAATGGCAACCCTATCCCCTCCGTCCTGCTGGCTAATAAATGTGACCAGAAGAAGGATGGCTCTAATAACGCTTCACTTATGGACAACTTCTGCAAGGAGGCTGGCTTTCTGGGCTGGTTTGAGACCTCAGCCAAGGTAACACGTTATTATATGCACTATCTAGGCTTGAGTGGTTTTAGCATTTTTATTGATTTAAGCATTCTAGCAAAGCATGAATAGGGTTATCAAGTGGCATGACGGGGGGGAAAAAAAGCCCAATGGTCCAGAGCTCAGCAGCTCGAATCCTGATGATACCAGGGCTGTCCAATCAAAATTGGCCATGCTCTCGGGCTTGGAGGGGCAAACTCTCTCATCCGTGTCAATCATAGTTAGACTAGACAATAATTAGCATCTGTGAGCTCATGTATGTGGAACAGGGCAGATGGTACTTTCTTCTGAGTGTGTTACTCTTCCCTGTGATGCAGCCTGAGCATGATGTCTTGATGGAAGCATGCTGGTAGCTGTCGTATGATAGGGGAGCCCTCACTGGTGTGTGGGAATTGGCTAATATATAAATTGGGGAGAAAAATGAAAAATAACTGTGTAGTGGACTGGCCCCCCAGGATTGGACAGTTGTGAAAGACCCTTCACCTACTACATGAATGATCCACACTAAGCAGATCAAAGCTGTGTGAAATCAGCCACTCTAGACCCCATGTTTGAAATTCCAAAAATGTTTTCTGGAATTATGACTTTCTCAATCAATCCATTCGTCCATGTGATGTATGGCTAATTATCTGCTTAAAAAAAGCAGAAGAAAAGAAAGAAAAGTGTTTAAGTATGTACAATGGTGCTTGAAAGTTTGTGAACTCTTGAGAATTTTCTATATTTCTGCATAAATATGACCTAAAACGTCATCAGATTTTCACACAAGTCCTAAAAGTAGATAAAG
>JAPFFA010000012.1:14406576-14420358 GCA_026153275.1 Sciades herzbergii | reverse complement strand
GTGTGTGTGTGTGTGTGTGTGTGTGTGTGTGTGTGTGTGTGTGTGTGTGTGTGTGTGTGTGTGTGCATGCGCGCGCATATAGGCATGCATGAACTTAAGCCCTTCAGCTCACACTTATCAATTAAGCTGCCAATCACTCTAAGTAAGAATGACAGCCCTGAGAACAACACTCGTCTCTTTCTCTGTCTTCATCTCCTCATCCATCTGGATTTGTCCCTTCAAGCATCCATTCCTCCTCTCACTGACATGCTGATGGATGCACAGAGAGACAAAGAATCAAAACAGATACATAACAGATAGGGAAACTACTTAAAAATAGAAACATTGACAAATTAGAGAAAAGTAACACAGAGAGAGAGAAAGAGAGAGAGAGAGAGAGATGGAGGGCTGCGTAATCTATAA
The DNA here is from genome assembly GCA_026153275.1 of Sciades herzbergii. Lineage (NCBI taxonomy): Eukaryota > Metazoa > Chordata > Actinopteri > Siluriformes > Ariidae > Sciades > Sciades herzbergii. The sequence goes on along the minus strand of JAPFFA010000012.1, from coordinate 14,419,956 downwards.
GAGGGATGTGCATCTCCATCACCAAGGCCGATGTGATGCGCATCTCGATGCATTACCAACAATCCAATACATTCAAGATACACATGAAGCAACTACTAATGCAATCCGAGATGACTCACCCCTATTGTGCTATTTGACATGATTTGATTCAATGCAATGTGATTCAGCTTAATATGATGCAATGCAAAAGAATATGATGCTATGCAATTTCAATATGGTAGCTCTTCCTCTTCCATGATAATCTTCCATGTGACTCCAAGAGGGACCTTAATTTTGACATCCCATTGGAGCCACACCTCCAACTCATGTGAGACTTGGCCTTAACAAGAATCTTCACAAGATTTGGGCAGTGACAGCAGTGCAGATGAGAGAACGCGCTTGAGAAACAATTTAGAAAGGAAGAATCAATCTAAACATAAAACTTTTGATCAAAAAATACTTCATTTTTAAATAATAAAGGCATATGACCTCTACTAATAAATTATATATGAATTAATCAGATTATACTGATGAAAAGATGTTTCATCCCAAATTGTATCTGGTGCACACTCAGGGCAATCACATCATGAACTTTTAAATTGGTGCACCAATGTGAATCATCTCTACTTTATATGAACAGTTTCAGAACATAGACAAACCCATGCAGAAACCACATTATTTAAACACAACTATTTTTTTTTTACCAAGATCCAGTCTATTCAAGACAATTAAAAATCCAACCTGAAATACTTTGAACAAAATTCATTCTTGCATGAAAGATCATTGTATCCTCAAAACCAAATTTGTCATTTGAGTGACACTGTGACTCCTTCTAGAAGTTCATCAGCATTGAAAGAGAGCACACTTTCAGGTCAATGCAGCTTTGCAAATGAAGGTGTCAACATTGAGCCATCATTTCTAAAAATGGTCCTGATCTGGTTCCGATACAAACATTCATCCATTCACCTTCAGTAAATGCTTTAACCTGGTCATGGTTGTGGCGGAATCTGAGCCAATCCCAGTAAACATTCTGCACAAGGTGGAAGAATTCATCCAGAATGGGTCACCAGTCCAGCACAGGACACCGTGCATACACACATTCATGCTTACAAGCAATTTTGCATAGCCAATCTATCTATCTAAATATCTGCATGGTTTTTGGAAGTGGGAAGAAACTGGAGAACCCAGAGGAAACCAATGCGGACAAGGGAGGATCATGCAAAACTTCATGCGTGCTCAGAAAAAGAGCTTTCAGAAATATTCTTCACTTGTGTCTTACACTGATAGCATGTATAAAATGCAATGCAGTATATGTCTTTTTACAACTTCAGCATGAATAGATTTTTTTTTTTGGGTGGGATTTTGTGATGGTGTTCAGGCTTTGAGGAGAATCAGAAAGTTGCCAAGACTCTGTTGGAGATGTGGACTTCAGTGGAATCGGACTTGGAGAAGCATGCTGTGTCTTTATTGAGGTAAATTACTCATTTCACCATCTGCTGGTGTTAATGTGTCTAAGTGTGGCTTATGTCTCAGTGCACAGTTTTAGAAATGTTTTTCTTTGGGGGCGGTCAAGTTTAAACAATTGTTAGTTGAGTCACAGAGCATGCATATACTGTGTGTGTGTGTGTGTGTGTGTGTGTGTGTGTGTGTGTGTGTGTGTGTGTGTGTGTGTGTTCTCTTGGAAGGTGTATGTTCATGAACAATGAGCAGCTAGTGGATCTGTACCCATGTGGTGGGGATGAGTGGACGAAAATTACCTTCACCGATTACTCTGTCCCTGTCCATGAGTCAACCAGTTCCTGGGTCCTGCTTTTTAGGTCAAATGGCACAATAAATATGTAAACACTAGATAGAACTGAAAAGGGCAATATCATAGCCATAACCATGGCATGTGCAATAGCCACAATAATTAAGTTACTGTAGTCTGTCAAATGTTCATTATGGTTTCTTGTGTGTCCGCAGGGAGGTGTTCCATGTTCCAAAAGCCATATTACTTGTGCCTAAGATCTACTGTCCATTTCCATGTTACCTTGATGTCATCAACAACGACACTAAGGAGGAAATACCTAAATTCTTCAATAGTGTATTGCCATTTACATACACACCAAATAAGGTGCGTGTATTTGTATGTGGTGGATGTATTATATACCAGTGAGCCAAAACATTATAACCACCTGCCTAATATAATGCCAAAACAAGGACTGTTAAGGCATAGATTCTTCGAGACCTTCATAGGTGCCCTGTCATATCTGCCATCAAGACATTAGCAGCAGATCCTTTAAGTCATGTAAGATCAGACTTGTTGTTCCAGCACATCCCACAGATGCTCAATCAGATTGAGACCTGGGCCATGGTAACACTTTGAACTCTTTGTCATGTTCCTTAAACCATTCATGTGCAGTGTGGCAGGGCACATTATCCTCCTGAAAGAAGCCACTAGGGAATACCATTACCGTGAAGGTATGTAAACTGGTCCACAATGATGTTTAGGTATGTATGTATCAAACTGACGTCCACATGAATGCCAGGATCCAAGGTTTCCCAGCAGAACATTGCCCAGAGCATCACACTCCCTCCATTGGCTTGTCTGCTTCCCATAGTGCATCCTGGTGCCATGACTGCCCCAGAGATATGGCATAAACATACCTGGTGATATAATAAAAAGCAACTCATTGGACCAGGCAACCTTATTGCACTGCTCCAAGGTCCAGTTCTGGTGCTTGTTTGCCCATTTTACATAGATGCTTGTGATGGTGGATAATGGGCAAACAAGCATGGTGGACAAGATGGTGGACATGGACACACTGGTCTGCTGCTACACAGCCCCATAAGTGGCATGATGTGATGGACTGTGTATTGTGACTCATTACTCAGTTATCATCATTAAAATTTCTGTGGCTTTTGCTAGAGTAGCCCTTCTGTCAAAATAGTCTTCATTGCCCTCATATGTTGATAAGCCTTGGATACCCAAATCCCTGCCACCGGTTTTTGGTTTTTGCCTCCTGGGAGCACTATCGGTGGGTACTCACCACTACTGATTGGGAACACCCCACAAGCCTTGCCATACTGGAGATGCTCTGACACAGTCTTGTGGATATAAAGTGACCATGTGGCCCTTGTCAAAGTTGCTCAGGTCTTCACACTTGCCCATTTCTCCTGCATCCAGCATATTACGAGAACCATCTAATATATAACTTGCACCACTGTTATGAAATGTTAATTGCATCATCTGTAAGTGGTCATAATATTTTGGCTCATCTGTGAATCTACTATAGATGCATCAAATTAAATCAAACATGAAACCAACACAGTGTCCTTTTAAGGTGTTGAGCCATCATGAGCTGCCAGTGTACTTTGCTATAGATTCTGAGTCTCTGGAGCTGTACTGGGAGATGAACACTATTCATCCAACAGATATTCTCACAATTATCATTTTGATGATGGTGGTAGAGAAGACTGCCTCTCATGTTGCTCTGATATTTTCCGTAGGTTGTCACACCCATCAGTATAGAAATATTTCATCATTTTTTTTTAGTGATTTGCAGTGAGGGGACAGCAAAAAAAAAAAAACACAACTGAGCCACCGATTTTTTTTTTTTCCCATTAGTTACCCATCTGCATGTACTATTGGTAGTGTACATACTGTATTATGTGTAGTCTGTGTGTTAAATGTAGTGTATCATTTCTAGGCTGGCTACACTTTTGTGGCGTACACCAGCAAAATGTCTGTAGTAGGAGAATCATGGCGACTGCGTCTGATCAGTTCCCGAGAGCAACTGGCCCAGCTGGCAAAAGAAAAACCAGTCAGCAACTTCTTAGTGAAGGAGTTCAAAGATTACTACCTACCTAACAAGAAAAACATTATCTGCAGGTCTGACCACATATACTCTTACTTACATGCACACAGGGTTGTCAAATTCTGTATGAAATACATATGAAGTTTAATTAATTATAGACTTTTTTGTGAACATGGACAGAAATTAGCAGTTAACAACTGTTACTTTGTTAAACAAACAAAATCCCAGTGAGACAATATAAATTTTATTTATTTGATAGATTTAAGTTATAAATACATTTGTAACAATTTGTTTTGCTCCGTAGACCTAATATTTAAGATATGATATTGCTAATTAAATTTACAATATATTAGGAATAACATGAAAAATCGTGCCTTTATACAGAAAAAATACACATAACGCGCTTTTTAACTTTGTATGTTAATTACACCAGAGACTCATTCCATAAATGTTAAATTAAAAAAAAACTTCACCACATTGATTATACATTTAAGTTTATTAAACAACAATTAAGAAAACAAAACTTATCCACTGTACATGCCATTGTGTATAAGCTGTTACTATAGTAACAATAATGTATTAGAACAAGCATATTAATAATAAACCTATCATTAATGCTGCAGGTGGAACAGTGCTGCTGTTATACAGAAATAATTCACACCTTTTGACCAATCAGATTCGAGAATTCAACCACACTATAATATAAATGTATATTACAAGTAGAACTAAGAGATATAATAAATACTATAACACTTACACTTAGCTATAGCTAGGCTTCCACACAATACAATATTTTTTCAATTTATAAAGCAATGAAGCATTGATTTGATATTTGATGATACCATCATACTGTACCTGATATGATATGTATCAGTCACCCTATCATTAATTCATGAAGGATGACAACATAGAGAACAATGGTGAATGGTGAAATTCATACTTTTTTATTCCAGAATACATGTTTTGATGACCTAGTGTTAGAAAGGTGTAGCTTACTTAGCTGTCTATCTCTCAGGCATGTGGTGAAAGTCTCATGTGATCAGGTTGCCACGGTGCAATTCCAGACTTCAGAAGAGGATGTCTATATTAAACTCAGCATCCTGGACCATGAGAGAGAGGTGGACAGCAAGACAGGCCAAGGACACGTTGTTATCCCTATGTACTACTTTTCGGCCAGTGACGGTGTGTTAAATGGATATCTCTCTTTCTCTCTCTCTCTCTCTCTCTCTCTCTCTCTCACACACACACACACACACGCGCACACACACACGCACACACAGACACACACATACACAAACGTGAGATAAACATCTATAGAGATGCTACAATAGATTTTTGGAGATTGTGCTGTTCGATAGAGTATTGCAGACTGTGTTGGTCTATAGAGACGCTGTGATAGTACATTGGATATTATGCTGTTCTGTAGAGACATTGATCGAAAATTGCAGACTGTGCTGTTCTTTAGAGATGCTGTGATTGAAATTTGAAGTCTGCTGTTCTATAGAAATGCTGTGATGGAGTATTAGAGACTGTGCTGTTTTATAGAGATGCTGTAATGGAAATTTGAAGACTGTGCTGTTTCTATAGAGACACTGATAGAGCATTCCAAACTGTGCTTTTCTGTAGAGATGCTGTGGTAGAGTGTTGGAAATTGTGCTGTTCTACACACAGATACTGTGATAGTACTCTGGAGACTCTCCTGTTCTATAGAGACAAAGATAGGGCATTGGAGATTCTGCTGTTCTATAGAGATACTGATAGAAATTTGAAGACTGCAGTTCTATAGAAATGCTGTGATGGAGCATTAGAGACTGTGCTGTTCTACAGAGATGCTGTAACAGAAATTTGAAGACTGTGATGTCCTATAGAGATGCTGTAATAGAAATTTGAAGACTGCTGTTCTATAGACACACTGATAGAGCATTCGAGACTGTGCTGTTCTATATAGATACTGTGATAGAACATTGGATACTGTGCTGTTCTATACAGTTGCTGTGATAGACCATTGGAGACTGTGCTGTTCTGTAGAGATGCTGTGATAGAACAATGGAGACTGTTCTGTTCTATAGAGATGCTGTGATAGAACAGTGGAGACTGTGCTGTTCAATAGAGATGCTGTGATAGAACATTGATGATTGTGCTGTTCTATAGAGATGCTGTGATAGACCATTGGAGACTGTGCTGTTCTATAGAGATCCTATGATAGACCATTGGAGACTGTGCTGTTCTGTAGAGAGCCTGTGATAGAACAGTGGAGACTGTGCTGTTCTGTGGATATCCTGTGATAGAACAATGGAGACTGTTCTGTTCTATAGAGATGCTGTGATAGAACAGTGGAGACTGTGCTGTTTTATAGAGATGCTGTGATAGACCATTGGAGACTGTGCTGTTCAATAGAGATGCTGTGATAGAACAGTAGAGACTGTGCTGTTCTATAGAGATGCTGTGATAGACCATTGGAGACTGTGCTGTTCTATAGAGATCCTGTGATAGACCATTGGAGACTGTGCTGTTCTATAGAGATGCTGTGATAGAACAGTGGAGACTGTGCTGTTCTGTAGAGATGCTGTGATAGACCATTGGAGACTGTGCTGTTCAATAGAGATGCTGTGATAGCCCAGTGGAGACTGTGCTGTTCTATAGAGATCCTGTGATAGAACATTGGAGACTGTGCTGTTCTATAGAGATGCTGTGATAGACCATTGGAGACTGTGCTGTTCTGTAGGGATCCTGTGATAGCACAATGGAGATTGTGCTGTTCTATAGAGATGCTGTGATAGACCATTGGAGACTGTGCTGTTCTATAGAGATGTTGTGATAGAAATTTGAAGACTGTGCTGTTCTGTAGAGATGATGTGAAAGAAGACTGGAGACTGTGCTGTTCCACAGAAATGCTATGATAGACCATTGGAGACTGTACTGTTCTACAGAGATGTTGTGATAGAAATGTGAAGACTGTGCTGTTCTGTAGAGATGATGTGATAGACCATTGGAGACTGTGCTGTTCCATGGAGATGCTGTGATAGACCATTGGAGACTGTGCTGTTCTATAGAGATCCTGTGATAGAAATTTGGAGACTGCTTTTCTGTAGAGATCCTGTGATAGAAATTTGGAGACTGTCCTGATCTATAGAGACACTGTTATGGGGCATTTGAGACTGTGCTGTTCTGTAGAATTGCTGTGATAGAACATTGGAGATGCTTTCACGGAGCTTGCATAGTGTACACGGGCATTGTCATGCTGAAACTTATTTGGGCCTCTTAGTCCTGGGGAATGGAAATTGTAATGCTACTACATACAGATACATTCTGTACAATTGTTTGTTTCCAACGTTGTGGCAACAGTTTGGGGAAGAACCATATATGGATGTGATAGTCAGGTGTCCACAAACTGGTTATATAGTGTATTGTTTGCTATCCAGTCTCTTCATTTTTAGAAGCTATCAGAAATTCTGACTCTTATCCCTTATATTTGAAAATGCAGAATTTTTTTCTTCTGTTAAACAGTACTGTAGTAGTGACATCAGTGTGGCATTCAACAACAAATTTGCACCAGAATCACTAAACACAGTTCGACCAAATTCAATATGAAGACAATAATACAGTATAATATAATTAAGAGGTCCATAGCATGGGAGCTTTAATATAATTCAGGTTGGAGGTTTTCAGTAATAAAAGAAATAGTGGAATCAAAAATATCAATTGTGTGTTTGTGCACGCATGCGTGTGCACGTATGTGTTCCTTCCTTGCCCTCAGTTTTACAGGGATAGACTCTAGATCTTGGCCAACTTTGTGGCAAGCTTAACCACAATTTATTCACCTTCATGACACATTAAATGAGTTTATGAATAAATTCTAGGCAACTTACAGGTCTCCTTAATACCTTGGTTGTTATTCTTTTCAAAACTTTAGGTCTCTTCAGTTGACATCTTACCTAAACTGACAACCACTCTCTTAGTTTCTTAGCTACCGCCTGACACTGGTGGTTCTTGTGTATTTATAGAGTGTTTATCCATCTGTATGTGTGTATGTCCGTATGTGCACCAGGTTCCTGCGGCAGTGCTGTGGAGAAAGCGGGGGTGAGTCAGTCTCAGGACAGCCCTGGCGGGGGTCATGAGGAAGGCAGAGGAGCCTCTGAGTGCCAGCCTGCCCAAATGGTATCCATCAATACAGACAAATCCTGTTCATCACTGTCACTGATAGACTGCCTTGTGTGTGTGCATGCGCGTGTGTGTGTGTGTGTGTGTGTGTGTGTGTGTGTGTGTGTGTGTGTGTGTGTGTGTGTGTGTGTATAGAGCTCTGAGCTCAGAGGGAAGGTATATGTTGTCTTCTGGATCTTTTTTTTTTTTTTCAGTGACGGCTCATATACACCAATCAACCATAATACACCAATCAACCATAATATTATAACCACTGGGAAGTGAAGTGAATAACATTGATTATCTCATTACAGTGGCACCTGTCAAGGGGTGGGTAGCAAACGCTGTCAAAGTAGGCAGCAAACAAACAGTTCTCAAAATTGGTGTGTTGGAAGTGGGAAAAATGGACAAGTGTAAGAATCTGAGTGACTCTGACAAGGGCCAAATTGTGATGGCTAGATGATTGAGTCTGAGCATCTCCAAAATGGCACATCTTGTGGGGTGTTCCTGGTATACAGCGGTTAGTACCTACCAAAAGTGGTCCAAGGAAGGGCAACCGGTGGACCGGCGACAGGGTCATGGGTAGCCAAGGCTCATTGATTCGTATGGGACACAAAGGCTAGCTCATATGGTTGCATTAACTTTAATGCTGGATGCCCTTCCTGGTGGAGATATGTATGTAGCAATATGGTTTCATGCCAGGATAGATGCAATATATGCTTTGAGAATATGTTGATGGAAAATTATAGAGAAGGCCAGAAGGAGCTGCATTGTGTGTTTGTGGATTTAGAGAAGGCATATGACAGGGTGCTGAGAGAGGAGTTGTGGTACTTCATGAGGAAATCAGGAGTGGCAGAGAAGTATGTGAGATTGGTGCAGGATATGTATGAGGACATTGTGATGAGTGAGATGGATAGTGGTAATGATGAAGGCATTTAAGGTGGATGTTGGATTGCACCAGGGCTTGGCCCTAAGCCCTTTCTTGTTTGCAATGGTAATGGGCAGGTTGACAGACAACATCAGGCACGAGGCCCCATGGACAATGATGTTTGTAGATGATATTGTGATATGTAGTGAGAATAGGGAGCAAGTGGAAGAAAACTTAGACATGTAGGTATGCACTAGAGAGAAGGGGAATGAAAGCCAGTTAGGAGCAAAATGGTGTACATGTGCGTGAATGAGGGTGAGGACAGTGGAATAGTACAGCTTCAAGGAATAGAGGTGGTCACAGCAGATGAGTTCAAATATCTGGGGTGAACTGTACAAAGCAATGGCGAGTGCAGAAGAGAAGTGAAGAAGAGAGTGCAAGAAGGTTGGAATGGATGGAGGAGTGTCAAGAGTGATTTGTGACAGAAGGGTACCAGCAAGAGTGAAAGGGAAAGTGTACAAGACAGTAGTAAGCAGCTATGTTGTATGGTTTGGAGACAGTGGCACTGACAAAAGGCTGAACTGGAGGTGGCACATTGAAGATGCTGAGATTTTCACTGAGAGTGACAAAGTTGGACAGGATTAGAAATGAGTATATTAGAGGGACAGCACATGTAGGACGGCTTGGAGACAAAATGAGAGAGGTGAGCTTGAGATGGTTTTGACATGTACAGAGGAGAGATCCAGGGTATATTGGAAAAAGAATGCTGGAGATGGAGTTGCTAGGTTGAAGGAAAAGAGGAAGACCAAAGATGAGATTTATGGATGTGGTGAAGGAGGACATGAGGATGGTTGGTGTGACAGAAAAAGATACAGAGGAAAGGAGGAGATGGATGGACATTATCCACTGTGGTGACCCCTAACGGGAACAGCTGAAAGAAAAAGAACATTTTCAGCAGTTTGTGCTACAGTAGCTCTTCTGTGGGATTGGAGCATATGGGTTAGCTTTCGTGCCCCATGCGAATCAAAGAGCCTTCAACACCCATGACCCTATCACCGGTTCACCGGTTGTCCTTCCTTGGACCACTTTTGGTAGGTATTAATCACTGTATATCAGGAACACCCCACAAGATGTGCCATTTTGGAGATGCTCAGATCCAGTCATCTAGCTATCACAATTTGGCCCTTGTCAAATTCGCTCAGGTCCTTACGTTTGCCCATTTTTCCTGCTTCCAACACATCAACTTCAAGAACTGACTGTTCTTTTGCTGCCTACTATATCCCACCCCTTGACAGGTGCCACTGTAATGAGATAATTAATGTTATTCACGTCACCTGTCAGTGTTATAATGTTATGGCTGATCAGTGTACATATGGTTATATTTTAAAGCCCTTTCTCTCTGTGTGTGTGTGTGTGTGTGTGTGTGTGTGTGTGTGTGTGTGTGTGTGTGTGTGTGTGTGTGTTTCAGCATCATAAATACATTCTTCAAGCAGAGGTGCTTTACAACAGCTGGCCTTTGGAAGACTCACTGTCAGACTTCATTCAAACTCTAAGAGATAAGGAGAATAATGAGATGAGAGGTGAGCACAACAGCCAATCACAGATCCTCAATCACACATCTGTTTAATCAATCTACTGCCTGTAATGAGATGTGCATTTTGGCATCTTTGCAAAGGTGTATGGATACTATGGGTGTTGCTCAGTGTCAAGGTAGGATCCTAAACTGACTGCATTTTAAGGATGCCATATTATTGAATCCTGCCAAATGATGGTTCCGATGTCTAGGATCCTTTGAATTCTACCAAGAACTGAGTCCTTCGTTCATAGAATTTTCAAGGATACCTGTGTGTGTTCTCAGCATTCTTAAAGCACCCACAATCTTATTTTCACATACAAGGGGGAACCTTTTTAACGACACACACCTGCATGCAAATTTCATTTTTGCAGGGTGTCCAGGAAAAACACATGAGGAAAGAGCTACCTGATTGGCCAGTGAATGGCTTTTGTTTCACTGCATTGTTTTGAATGGAAATTCATTAATTCCGCCAACTTTGTTGGAGGAGGTTATGTTTTTGTCTCCATGTGTTTTTTTTATTTTTGTCTGTTCCCAAGGTAACTCAAAAGTAGTGAATGGATTTTGATGAAATTTTGAGGAAAGGTGGGCTGTGGGCCAAAGAACAATTGATTAGCTTTTGATATAAATCAGAATATGTGGCTTGGTGGAGGTATACACTCTACTGAGTGCCCTTCTAGTTAAAAATCATAGTGTTTATCAACCCTAACCTTAACCATAACCCTTACCTTATTGCCATATGTGTTTTCTGAGATGGAGTTACCACACCTACACAATGTGGCAAAGCATTAAAGAATTCACCAGCCAATCAAGTCGTACTTTCTTCATCACCGTCCAGTCAAGTAGCACCACCCTCATGGATATTCATGACCTTTCCTTTGCCACCCTGCAGAAAAGAAATTTGCCACTGTGCACTTGCTAGACTGTTCCATTATTTGTTCTCCGTATGCTGGGAAGGATCTATCTAGCCTTTGAAGGATCCAACTTGGAAGGAACCATCCTTGACATTGAGAAACACCGATTAAGTTTAATCCATTAACTCATGAGAACCAACAAGGCACATGCATACACCATTAGGGAAGGAACCAATCATAAGATAAGGGTGGAGCCAGAACAAAATGTAAATGGACCCTTACTGAACGTATAGTGGACCCACTTGCTGAACGCCCACTTACGCTTTCATAAAAGACTATTCACATGGTAATGGCATGATGATCACTTTCACTCGTTCAGTTTTGATTGATTTCTCTTTCACGGTGGGAACACCCACTGTAAACAGGATAAAATATGTCATCCATACACCAGGCTACCTGTTTGGAGGTAAAACTTGTACAGCAATTTGATGTTCAGGAGGTGCTTTGGATGATTCAGGACAGCAATTCAGTTCATGATTCAATTCAGGACAGTGATTCAATTCAATCTTGAGAACTGCGACATAGATGCAACAGTGCCTTTTTTTTTTACTTCAGCTCGATCCAGCCAAAGGTCAACTCGAGTAAGTGTAAATATTTCTTCTATTTCTCATGAGCAGATCGGTTGATATGCATGTGCTATAGTGCATACACAGGAAAAAATAACTGAACAATGTTTCCAGGGTTAAAAGTATTTTCCTCAAAAATGGTTAATTTTGTTCAATTTTTAATTTAGAGAGTAAAATTTGGAGTTGGAGTGGGAGCAAAATTACAGAGTAACTGTCTAACAGAGTAACAGAGTTGGTTGCGGCTCTGAACTGAGTAAAATAGTACAAGAGTTAATTTCAAGATACACTGAATAGAGTCAAATACAAAGAGTAAAATATTAACACTGAATTGAAGAGAATTGACTGTCAAAAAACAGCTCCATCAAAAGAGTAACTTTTACTCTTTTTAGAGAGGGACCAAATGTTATCTGGCGTAGAGTAAAATTTTCATCAATTTGAATAAATTTTACTCAGGCATATTTCCTGTGTAATCTTTGCGTGTTTCTTGAGTAAACAAAATGTGCACTGGTGCACAAAATTTGCTCTCTTTTCTTCTTCGTCTTTTTCTGGCACACTAATGATTTTAGCATGCTCTGATGTCAGTTTCAACAAATCTAAGCAGCATTTTCAGTCATATGATTTTTTTTTTTGCATTCAGCACAAGTTCAGCTACAATAAGATCTATGTAGTATGTATGTCATGATTGTACTTTAAAAAATAACAGATAAATGAAGATGTTGTAAAAAGCAGTTTTAGAACTGTGTTAGAATGTGTGAAAAAACATTACCTTACCCATTGTGATGAACCATTTTGATCACTTGACCTGATGGGATTAAGAGTTGGCAGTGAGAGGGGTTTTCACTCTTCTCATTGAATGGAATGGAATTTTTTACTCTTCTCATTGAATACCCCTCCCATTGCTAACCATTTGTCCCAAAACAATAGGACATACATTTTTGATGGCCAGTTAATTGTCCAAATCAATGGAGCAGATTTAAGTTTTTGTGCTTGAGCCATACCTAAGACTGAACAGGATCACCTCAAGTGATCAAAACAGTTCGTCACAATCGGTAAGGTAATGTTTTTTCACACATTTCAACACAGTTCTAAAACTGCTTTTTACAATATCTTCATTTGTGTTATTTAAAAAAAAGTACAATCATGACATGCATACTGCAGATATATTATTGTAGCTGAACTTGTGCTGAATACAAAAAAGGCATATGACTTTGAAAATACTACTTAGATTTGTTGAAATTGACAACAAAATCAGAGTATACCAAAATAATTTGAGTGCCAGAAAATACCCTCAGACCGCAGAGGGTTAAAGATTTTGTGAACTTGGTTTTAAATAAGAGACTTCACATGTAGTTAATTCTCCCAAAATCATGAAGATTATTGGACATTTGCAAGGATTTACACAAGATAAATAATCTTAACCTGGGATTAATAATAATCTGTTTGTGGCGGCACGGTGGTGTAGTGGGTAGCGCTGTCGCCTCACAGCAAGAAGGTCCGGGTTTGAGCCCCGTGGCCGGTGAGGGCCTTTCTGTGCGGAGTTTGC
>JAPFFA010000012.1:14162041-14172122 GCA_026153275.1 Sciades herzbergii | reverse complement strand
TTTGTGAAAATCCTGATAGCTTGGAGAAAAAAAGTTTCTATCACACAAGAGCTCTTAAGTTTTTATATTTCTGCATACTAAGGAGACTCACTAATATGAACCTTGATTGATTAGCTTCAGATTATATAATACAGCAATGAGTTACTACTGCAGTTTTATATGCAGATTATGCTGTCAAGTTTAAATGGCTTTATTTATTTATTTATTTAAATCACACACTGTTTCACAAATGTCATTTCATATTAATGGAATTAATTAAAGAAAGATGCAATATGGAAAAAAAATTCAAGAAAGCAAGCCAACAAAGCTCCATGAATTAAGATGAATAAGACCAGTTATTCAATTAAGGCAAAAGAAACTGGCACACTGCGATGAGTCAGCTGGCATTAGGCTAATAGAAAATTCAGCTGGGAATGGAGGGAATACATATTTAGAGACTGGTATCTTTTTTATTTTTGTCTTTTTTTTTTGGAGGATGAAAGCTGGCTTTTAATTTGATCTAACTTTTAATACTATGCAATACTTGAGAGCCAGCACTAATTTGGCTATCTTATGCCATTTCTGTTCATGTCCAAGTTTTTCAACGCTTGCATTTCTTGCTATTGGCACATTATAAAAAAAGATAAGTGACTGAACTTTTAGGTTGCCTAGGTTTAGCCTAGGTGTACTGGCACAGATTTAAAGGGGGATTTTAGTATTGCAGATACCGAGATATGCCCACCGCTTTTTATTTAATTAATAAGGTTTTTAAAATAAAATAAACAAAATAAATTATGTGGGATTGAGCTGAAGAGTTAATGGTATAAATTTATATTTAATAGTAGGTCCTAGTTTAGGTTTTTTTGCTCGTGACATGAATGCAGTGAAAAGCAAGCTGGGTGAGTCCTGTTGAATTTTAACAGGGTGCGGAAACTTCGTGCATCTATATAATAACATACTGTATTCTGGGACTGTAGATAAAAGGGTGTGCGCCATCCTTTTATGTTTACGGTATCGTTATCATGCATGTTCACAAGCCAAAATGATAAGATGCTGCAGCAGCCACACATGTGTCAGCCATCTGGCTATTGCTCATATTCATTAATAGGGTATCCCTGTACTTAGTATCCCCTGTGTATGTACATGGTGCACATGCCGTTTTAGGGGTGAGCCTCACTTTGATTTTGCCGACAGCGGCTGGATAGGTCTGTGAGAGATGTTGATTTTTGCAATGGTTCTGAAGAAAATCTGCTTGAAATCCCCTGAGTCTTGGGAACTAAGACTTCCAGGACTTGTTCACATGCAACTCACACAATCATTGTATAGTTCTCTCAGTCTATTAGACTCAGGAGCTCAGATTGCAGTTCCTGACTTTATATTGTAGATATGCAACTCTTGCAGTCTTTGTTTATAGTTATCTCGGTATTAAGCTCTGTCTTAAGTGGCCACTTGCATTCCCTGAGTTTACCTGGGTATATTCACTGTCTTATATGTACATTGAATGTCCTGAGCAGGAGCTCACATTGCAGTTGCTAAAATAGTAATAATTTATTGATATAAGCTGTTTTGTGGTCAGTGTACTACATTGTAGTGTGTCATGCGAGAGGCCCCCGGACCCCCGGCCTTACTGAGTTGACACACACACACACACACACACCCATTTTCCTGGATCTGCCTCTGGTGTATGCAAACCTTTGACCTCAGTGTCCATGATCAGTTAGGAGTGTAAATATCTTTTTTCTTTTCATTTTAATCTCAAACCATTTTCTTTTCGCCACACTTAATTCATACCTACGTAATTCACCTTTTCTATAAATGATTTTCAGACCTTGGCCATTTCAGCTGCAGGTGTTACACTGCTAAACCATACCCTAAAAGTATGTGCACCCCTGACCATCACACCCATATACCTGATGAACATCCATTCCAGATTTATTCCCACTTTGCTTGTTATTATAAGCACTACTCTTCTGAGAAGGCTTTCCACTAGATTTTGGGGCATGGCTGTGGGGGATTTGTGTTCATTCAGTTCAGCTACAAGAGCATCAGTGAGATCAGGCACTGACGTTGGGTGAGGAGGCCTGGGGAAGCCACAACTGGTGGAAGAACCACATATGGGTCAGGTGTCCTGTCCACAAACATTTGGCCATACAGTGTATATTTATTGATGTAGACGTGAGTCATAACTCTTTTTCCCCCCCTTCATTTTGCGTTTTATAACTCTTTGTGAGGTTTTCCTTTTATGTTTTGTGGGCATTACTGGATGCTGTGCTGTGAACGCTCTTTGCACTGAGTGACTGACATTTATCAACACACGTACAAAGAAAAGAGTGCAAAGGAAATCTGTGCAAATCTTTTGGGAATTATCAGTTGTTTGTTCTACAAAAACACTGACTCAGAGGTATACTCACTATACCTAGAGTTCAGTCAGTTCCACATTTATGCTCAACAAGAGAAAAGTGACAGACTTACAAAAGGTACCATGGGCATATTTTATTTTTACACTGTCATCACTCTGAATAGGTGTAGACAGCAAAACAATGTATATATAATAGTAAGTACTACATTACAGTTACACATATGGCTTACTGATGATTTTTCCACTTTCTTGGCTTACACACACACACACATATATATGGGGGGGGGGGGGGGTAAAGGGACAGCCAGCTTGGCCTTGTTCCATCACAAGAGGGAGCCAGAGAGCACTGCCTTAAAGAACAATTGGTTATTTCATGAATAAATTATAATCATTGTCCATTGATACCACTGGTGTCTGGTACTTCTGTGTCTGTTGTGGCTCACTGGCTTGAGGTCTTGCTGCAGCTAGCTGAGAACAGGGTTCCAGCCCCATGTGGGGTGACCTTTACATAAACACAATTTAGAAGCTTTACAGATATATTAACATTCCAGTGTTTGCTCAGGAACAGGTATTTTAATTCAGTTTAATCGAAAACCCAAACACGTAAATGCATTCCTCTGTATCAGGCCATTAAACAAGAGTTTGTTCTTGGAATCATATTTTTCCTTTCTTATTTATATTACGTATATACCACGTATCCTGAAAATGATCCAACACTTTTGTTGTTTTCTCTGAGAGAGGTCAAATCTGTCTCTTGAGCACAGACTGTTTCCATTTTACAAAATCTGTATTATCTTTTCAAAACGACATTAATAAAATGCATATTTTTGGGTGTTAGCTCCTGTACCTACAAACAGTGAAAGAAAACATGATAACTTTGAAGTTGATAATGACCTTCTTCAATAAATTGTATGACATTGACCTTCGTAAGTCGTAGAACTTAAAATATAATGGTATGATTACTACTGAAATGTCAGGACGGAATTGTAATGAATCTTGACGTAATCACCACATACATACCTGCTGTTACACTTTACCTACAGACAAAGCTGAGATAAATAATTATTAGGCTTCATTATATGTATTTAGTCGCAGCTGCATTACATCATCATAATCTCAGAAATAGACAGAGAGAACATTTCTAACTGCAAAATGCTTTACTTCCTTCCCGAAAAAGTGTTGACGTCTAACCATCAGCAATTCTACAATGGCGGAGGTAGAGGAGGTAAGATGGACAGAGAGAGGAAGAGATCCCACCCTTTGTGTGTAACCACTGTCTCTGTCTAAAAAAAAAGAACAACAATATAGGAAAAAAGTTTTTTGTTGGATTGATCTATAAGGATTATGTGGACTGCATGCTACATGTTTGTAGCACGTGTGTAGCGTGGTGCATCTGACTTCACTTGTCACACAGACACCTCACTAATTGAGTCAAATGACCATCTTCCTGTAAATATGGTGGTTATCTGTGAATTTCTGTCGAATAAATGTTCTAGATTTGTTTCTAAGCATGGACTGTAATGGGATAGTGGGAAGTTGGTAAAGTGCAGATGGACATAAAGCACATTTTCCACTAGCACAACATGCTAAAGTTGCTAACCCTGACACCCATTCTCCCATTTTACTCTTGTCATTTAAGTGTTGATAAGATTGATTGATTAATTGATGGTATCATGGATCTTGCAACAAGTAACACCAAGAACTTTCTAGAAAATTAGCATACCTCTATTACCAGTTGTTAGTGATAAACAGCCAAAGAAACACATCGCATAATTATTTTTAAAATGCTTACATTTCCCTTGTCTGCAGGTTTGCCACGGACAGTTGGTATTGATCTGTCTCTTAGGAACAATATTGTTGCTAGTCCTGTGTTGTACTGGACTAGGTAAAGGATGTACTGGTAAAGCAGTCAGACACAAACAGGTTTTTGTCAACTGTAGCTGGGACGTTGCCATCAAAAAATAAATTCAATCCACTCAGCTGTTCTGTCCTCTGAGGCTGGAGGTCGATGTAATGACATGTGCTCCAGGCAACAGAGAAGTTCCCGTACATAGCCTGCTTCGACATAATACTAGCACACCTTCGCAAAGGTATTTCTCAGTCTGTGAGTGGAGATACTCAGATGGGATTGTGGTATAATTCTAATGAGCTCCCCTAGTGACACAGAAAGGGGAGCCAAATCTGAACAGCTTGTTGAAGCACATGTTTTCTGAAATAGGCAGGCCAAAAAAAATTGCCTGGGTTGTCTTATTTCAGAGTTTGTGGGTTGGTAGGCTCCAGATTCCCACATGTATGTGCACAAGCATTGAAAAAGTGAGTTTTTCATAATATTTCTTTATTTGATCCTGATGCCCTGTATGCCAATTGGCCTGGCAGGTCTACGTCTATCAAGAGCACGTTTCATCTACCCGCTGGCTTGTTCAGCCTGTCGCAGCTTCCCAGGCAAACAACCATTCACACCTATGGGCAATTTCGAGCAGCTAGTTAACGTAACTGCATGTCTTTGGACTGTAGGGGAAACCAGAGCACCCAGGGGAAATCTGCACAGACAACATGCAAACTCCACACAGAAAGCCCCCAGTCCACCCTTGGGCTCAAACCCATAACCTTCTTCCTGTGAGGCAACAGTGCATCACTGTGCCAACCTTTTCATAATATAAGCCTTTTAAAAATAAATTCTCGGTATTGCATGAAAGTGTATTGGTGCAACATCTATTTTGAGCCAATTAGTTCTAAATAAGTGTTAGATTTTATCCATAAATATATTAATGTCAGTTAGACTCACATTCTCTTAGGTGTCTTAAGTTCTATATTTATTTTTATTATAATACTAAAGCCTTTTCGTTTATTCTGGATTCAGTAGAACACAGTTTGCTTCCCTTCAACCACCATCACTCCCTGGTTTTGTTCTGCTGTTTGGTGCATGCTTGTGGCATGGGTTGCTGGCACTTTCATTCTTCCAGGGCATTGTGAGACCCAGCATCTATTACCTGGTTATATCCGTCCAGCATGCAGCATTTTAATTAAGCATTTGTTTTGTCTCCGATTCCCATTACAGTATTGCATCTGCACGGTTTGTGTTTTCTTCCTTCTGAATTTCTACAAACATTTTCCACCCGTGTTGTCACCCGTTTCCCTGGTGTACAAAAAAAGTGCATGACTATATCCTCGGCCGTTCTTGAAAGTTTGTAAAGAGAAGTGTTTTCTTTCTTCCAGCAAAGATGTCACGGAAATTAAGCTTGCCTACTGAGCTAAAGCCAGACTTGGGTAAGCTTTGACTTGTTCACATTTCATAGATTTTTGAAAATGAGGACCAACATCACATTTGTCTGGAGTCTGGAGAGTCATAATTTTTGTTTCATGTCAGTGAGTGAAAGACTAATAGCTCCTGGAAGACTGGAGTTCTTTCCTACTTATATTAATTGTGACATTTTGATCCACACGATGTACAAATAACTCTGTTCACTGAACATGTTCACACTCTACATACATTAATAAATGCTTTAATGGATTTGTCTCAGACCAACTATTCCTCCTTTTTAATTTCAGACTTTTGTGAAAACTCCTTTTTTCCTTCGTATCTGAACACACTGTTCCTGACAAATGCTCAGTCTAACTTTTCTTAATGTTCACAGCTCTTTCTATACACTGAGGTCAATTTCAGTCAATTCAGTTCATTAAAAACTCACTGAATCAGTTCTTCACTGCAGAAAACCAATGAATGTGGATGTTTATACTTCCATGAGATTTGCTGAGGTCACTTTCAGTGACTAAATTTACTGGACTTCCATCTGTGCTGATTTATTTATTGCCAGTATGTCTTTGTTACAATGGATAGGCATATTGACGTTCCCATCGCACAGTGAGTTTTGTTTACCAGTAGGTCCACTGGATTCAGTTTGTCATCTGGATTCTCTGCATGTTATGTTTTCATTTCACTTGAACAAATGTTCATGATATGAACAAAACAGATATTGAGTATTGAAACTAAAGTTGCTGAATTCAACTGAAACTGACCTCCCAGAAATGTAAAAATTGTAAAAGCACCCCCAGGCTTTATACCCTGTTATATGTTTTATACAACCTGTGTGTGTCATTCTACCAGTAGCATCATCCAACAGAACTGCACAACTAATCGAAAAGTTACAGACATATTTCTGCAGCTTATTTTTTATGCAATTTTTCACAACAGTATCCAGAGACACTGGAGACACTTACAAATACAGAACTCTGTAGTTCTGTATTTGTAAGACAAGCAAGTGTAAGTTCACAGACTATGGATCAGCGACATTCCAAGCATGTGGTCATCCAATGCATTTGCATTCAGTGCATTCAGCGAAGAAACACACATCAATTCGTCAACAATGCCATGGTTTTCACAATCAAAACATCATCACATTTGATGCCATTTACTTGGTTTAGGTTTATTTTCTTTCTTTCTTTTTCTTGATGCAATGGGAATGTGCATATGGGCGTCCTCATCCGGTTTCCAGCATAAACAATAATCACATTTCACCCATGTACTACTGTTACAGTAGATAGTTAATAAACTTTTTTTTTTTAGGAATGGGAGCTTTACTTCTTCTTGTTTTCCCCCTACTGTCTTACTCTCTGTATGTCCACCACGGGGTGCCATACCGCTAGACAACAGGGACAACTCATTCTGCCGCTCGCGCAGCTCAAGCGTGACCAGCATCGATAAGGAAGCACGGGAAGCCATAACGTCATTCTACTTCACCCAGACATACACACGTAAAATGGACAGCTCCCTAAGCCCTGCCCTGTGGGTAGGCACCTCCCTAGGTACGGTCCTTGCTATCTCCCTAAACATGCCCCCTGCAGGAGAGCAACGGCTACTGCAGCCGGTCATCGTCTCACCCAGTGGTGAGTTTATTTTTATTCATAACTTCACCTGCCCTTGCTTTTTATAGATGTGTATATTTTATTAAGATTCCATCACAAACTTTATCATGCATCACTCAACTATAATAATGAGTCAGTATAAGCAATTACAGTTGTGAACACATAACATCAGTGAACATTAAAAATTTGGATAATGGTTCCAGTATTAGTTTTTGACCATTGGTGTACTTATTAAAAATGGATTCAGACTCCTGTTAATTGTCACACTTGCATCTTAAGGCACTTTCATTCGACTAAAAGGAAGCATCATCCGGATGGCGTTCCTGGATGGGTCAGGCTCAATGCTCCCACCCGCCTCAGAGCTGTGGTACGAACCAAACACTGACAGTGAGGAGAAGGAGAGAGTGAGGAGGAGGAGGCCAGTGTCTGTCTCACCCTCCACCTCACAAGAGCTGAATGAGAGCCAGTACATGGTGGTATGCTCAGAGAAACAGGCCAAAGTGATTTCACTACCGTCACAAACCTGCATCTTCAAGCACAACATCACAGAGACATCGTTTGTGCTGCGGGCAGACGTGGTGCATGTGGGCCCAGGCATCTGTGTGGCATGCTTCTGTGCCAATGGACACATCATGACCCTCAGGTACGCTGTGTGTACAGTATGTTTTTCTGAAAGAGATCTTCTTTCTACTTCTTGTTTCATCAGGATTCATCAATTAGCATTAAAAAGTGTATTCTGTATTCTCTGAATTTGACACAAAGTTTTATATGTCAAGGTTTACATGTCTCTGGAACTGTACTGGAGAAATGAACACTATTTTTTTCCAAAGAATATTCCCTCATTTAGTGTTTTGATGGTGGTGGTGTCAGCCCTGTGATAACCTGTCAACTTGTCCAGGGTGTACCCCGCCTCTCGTCCATAGTCAGCTGGGATAGGCTCCAGCTTGCCTGCGACCCTGTAGAACAGGATAAGCGGCTACAAATGATGGATGGATGGATGGATGGATGGATGGATGGATGGATGATGGTGGTGATGGAGAGTACTGTCTAATGTGTCTCCTGAAAATCTCCTATCATGTATGATTCCAACATTTTCCTGCTTATCAAACCATTCATTGACCCCTCATGCCGAGTGGAAGGGGGTGGGGGTCATCCTGGAAGAGGCCACGCCACCTACTGTATAAATGTTTCAAATGTTTCAGTCAGAATAACATCTCTCATAAAGATCGGAAACAATCCCAGAGTATTTGACCAGAGGACAGGTAGATGTATTGTTCTTTTTCTCAGCCTTTGTGTGGTAAACAGCTAAGTTAACCATGGTGTGCACACACTTCTGATTTGCAGTATCTGCAATACGTTGATAAAGACCAAATTAATTAACATGATGCTAATAGGAGGACAGTAGCATGGCAAGCTCGTCCCACCTTCTTGTGGAATGTAACAAACTCAAAAACCTCAAGTACATTTGAAAAAAATAGGAGCTGGTTATTGTTGTCAATTCTAAATAACACTTACTTGATTTAGGATATATGGTGTGTCTTGTTGATGAAAATATTTTTCCTATAGCTGGTTTAAAAGAGCATCTCTTTGATGTTTTCAAAGTAAATGTACTACCATTTATATTTCCTGCTCGCTTGAAGTATTTTCCTGCCATTGTCTTGTTGGGCAAAGCCAGTGCCTGCAAAGCTCCAGGGTACTGCAGATGGGAGGAGACATGATGCATCACACAGATGCAGACTGTCTGGACTTTATCTGTCTCCTGATCTCTCAGCAACTCATAAATCTTTAGCAAGGACAGAGAGATCAGGGCAGCAGCTGCCCATCATTATTTCTGTCACAGAGAAGGACAAAACTCCCCATGTTAGCAGTTACAAAATGGTATTTAATTGTAGCATACTAATCATATTTATGAATATGATTGTGAAGGTCAAATCTTTTAATGACGTCAAAATTGTTGCTCCAGCCTGACAACCGACTCCACCTCCAGGTCTGGGTAAGGTCTTCTTAATGTCTATTCAGACAGACTTTGTCAGAAAAAAATCGTTCCCATACCACGCAATCGGACGGCGCCAATCTCTGTTTCCTTAGCCCTCAGCCTCTCGCCTGTACAGCTAGAGTTATAGTGGGGGGGGGGCTGCTGGTCCTCTGGTAACCGTGAGAGTTTGCCTCCCCACTCACATCTCTATTGCAGCATGCCTTGCCAGACAGCAGTAGGTACCATTTTTATGATGGTCTTTGGTATGACCCGACCGCAAGTAGAACTCGTGCTCCCGACCAAGAGGCGGACACATTAACCACTAAGCCAACTCACGGTACTTTATCAAAGCAGACATGAATTTAAACTGCACTGTCCTGGTTCTCTTGTACCTCCAGTTTGCCTGGGCTCAGACCATTGCTGGATGTAAACTACTTGCCACTGACAGACATGAGGATAGCCAGGACATTCTGCTTCACCAACCTGGGCCAGGCCATGTACCTGGCCTCCCCCACTGAGATCCAGAGGATAACGTACAGCCAGGATGTCTGTGAGAACTTGCAGGTTTGTAAACATGATGCATGTGTGCTTTCATCATCCAGCATGCTTTGAGTGGTTGGTGATTGCTGAAGTGCATTCGAAAGAGAAAAGAAAAAATTCATGTGGTACATTTCAGGAGATGCTCGGCGAGCTGTTCACTCCAGTGGAGACACCAGAGGCTCCAAACAGGGGGTTTTTTAAGGGCCTTTTTGGAGGAGGGGCACAGTCCCTGGATCGAGAAGAACTCTGTAAGAATAAGAATGGGTTCCATTTCTTTTACATAGACAGTACACAAATTTATGACCTTGAAAGTAACAAGGAATGGTGGATATGGATGTCAATAAAAGGAGGAAAGACACTTGAGA
>JAPFFA010000012.1:14033065-14044528 GCA_026153275.1 Sciades herzbergii | reverse complement strand
CTGCCAATTTATCCAATATACATCAAGCGTGAATAGGTCAAAAGCAATGCCTTTTTTCCCTAAAATTAGGGCCTCTTTTTAACCCTCTAGATCTCAGAAACTAATGCAGATACAAGCCTGATATTTTGAGCGTTTGCTGAAATAATTAATTTTTGAGGCAATGAGCAGGAAAATTGCTCTGTTCATTTGTAAGCCTGATGATGTAATGATGGAACACAAAACACTGAAACTGACTTTAGATATTTCTCTATCATTTTGGGACTGTTGTTTAAAGGTAGAGTTATACTGATACGCTCGGTTTTTGCCAAAATGTTTCAGTTGGTGTCTTTTGGGTATTGATTTTCAGTCCCCTGCCCTATCTTGTAACTTTTGGTATCAAGGATCACATGGGGGCATGAGAACTAGTAAAAAGAGCCACTGGAGTGGCACTTAATCGTTACTGAACCCATTTCAGCATTCACAATGGTTTAATAAATCCATTGTGATCCATATTAGCTAAGTATGAATGAAGGTTATGTTTGGGAATGCGAGCCACTATACTGAAAAGAATGTAGTCATGGTGAGGCTTGAACTTCATCACTCCATCAGTGCTCTCCTACCTCATATTCCTGTAAAGATGCGTAGTACTGGGCAATCTTTAAGTAGTATTGGGCTGATGATTTGTCCTCCAGTAACTCCACAATGTGCAGGGCTTTCTTCCACTGGCGTGCCCCAATTGCTGCTTCAACTGCTTTGGAACCACACCTTCATCAGGAAAATACAGAGTGTTTAAAAAAATTTGACATCATTTCACAATCTAATAACTTTGCCAATTCTCGTTCAATTGACCTCAAATTTTAACAGCATGTGTGGAAACAGGTCAAAATTTTTAGGTATACAAATGCTATTCTCTGGAAAAGAAAAGGCGTTTTGTGTGTTAGAGTACGCTCGAGCACAGTTGAACAAGACTGTGCAGCATGCATTTGTGCAGTGTTGCCCAGCGGCACCGTGGCAGCTGTGCAGGTGGTGTGAGACTTGTTTTCATGTGGGACTGTGGCTGCTACATCATTGAAATGACATCCTGACCTTTATTTGGTGGCCTTTTTTCTCCCCTCCCTTTCCTTACAATTGTAAAGCGACCTTGGGTCAATAGAAAGGTGCTATATAAATGTAACTTCTTCTTCTTCTTCTTATTCTTATTATTATTATTAAATGAGAGAATTCTCTAAAAATGCACCAACTGCAATGCAGATTTGGACATGGCACAAAAGGTTCAAAGAGGAAGGCTGTTTGTGCAGGGCAAAAGGATCTGGACGACCACCAGCATCGGAAGAGACGGTCAAGCGGGTTCGCGAATATTGAAAATTTGTGAAATTGTTCATAGAATCCACATACTTTTGAATTTCTCCTTCAAACTTTGAGGAATAAATCTTACATTGCTCAACATTAAGCCTGTTCAGTTTCATTTGCCTCGACTATGTAGTTTCTGGGATATTTACATCTCAAATAATATCAAATTTTTTGAAACACCCTGTATAAAGCAAGCAAAAGGTTTATGCATATAAAACTTTTCAGTCATCAAAAGTAATGTGTGGGTGGTGAGTCATGGAGATATGTAGTATTATACTGTAACTATCGTTGGAGAACCAGCAGTCTTTGTCTTGCTTTTGGGCCTTGTTGCACAGAGGACACCCCACAATAACACGGTCACCCTCTTCAAGATACTGCACAAAAAAAGTGACTTTCAACTTCACTTACCCCTAAATGTCTCTATTTTATTTAAACCATGCCTCACATGGACAAACAGTGTAAGATCTTTTCAAGCAGTTTATATCAATTTCAATTATAAACAACTGTACAAGTTTGGTACTAACTCCTCTCCTCTTGTCTATTAATAGGAATTTTAATTGTAAAAAAAAAAAGCTCGCTTTCTGAAACTGACAATACTTCAGCATCAGCAACAGGCCTGTCTTTTAATATTATGCCAGAACATAGATAAATAAAGATAATAAAGTTAATATTTTTATGTGTTAAGACATAGTCACTGTTATCCACCTGTTATGGACTAGTAATGAAGCATAAGAAGAGTCTGAAATCAAGACAGTGACAAAGACAGGAGACAGCGGAGACTGCTGTTGCTCACCCTTTCAGCATGTTTGCAATGAATTCTCTCTTACCCAGCCTCAATGTAATGATTGACTGCCGCATCCATTCGTTTCTGCTGGATCAGATAGTCGCCCCAGGCCTCCTCTAACTTCACTACTTCAGAAGGAAAGGCCACACGTGCAAGCTCCACAGCTGCATGTGTGAACAAGACATGGGTGAAACTAAAATGGTTTACTTGTATTGTATCCATTCACTGCTTCAATGTGAACGAAGGCTCACCCTTTTTGAAAGCATTGCCTTTGCGATAACTATCTAGGGCTCTCTGGTTATTACTTGTCCTCTTGAAGAGGTCACCTGCCTGCCAAGGGGGAGGGGAAAAAAAAAAAAAAAACTTTAACACACATGGTTATGACTTTTTTTTTTAAATTATCAAATACTTACTAGAGACTTAAATTGAGAAGATGAGAAGTTAGGTCTGAAATTGTTTTGTCACTCTACATTTTACTCATGTACAAGATGATATATCAGCCAAACGCCACACAAAACATGCCTGTTTACACAATTAATAAATATTTCTCTTTATCTATGCAGCAAGTTTTCAATAGGAGTCTAAAATTCTAAAAAAAAAAAAAACTAATAAAAGAAAAGGACACTGTTACAAAGCACATTAATGATAATCTAAAGACAATCTACCATCATTGACAAACCAAGTCCATTAATGATTATGGAACCTATAAAACCCATTTAAAAATACCAAGAAATATTACACTAAAACAACGATCTGGATTTTAAAATAGATCTGCAATGTTCATTCCTAACGTTTCTTTGTGCTTTTATTGCCTTTTGGGGGAAATATAAGCATTAAGAAAAACTCCACAGGCTGAGTTGAGACTGATTTTCAGTAGAGCTGAGCAAATGGGGTTTTGTCAGGGCGAGGCTATACTGCTTCAGGACATCAGCAAGAGATGCTGAAGCTATACATTCTGGACTAACTGACCTAAAAAACGACTGTGGCAGTGGGGGCATGGTCAAGGGCTGGTTTGTGAATGGAGAGCGAGGCCGGGGAAGGTGAGTGGCAAAGTGGAAGCACCTGTTGTAAATTAACATGCTGTCTGTGTGTGTTTGTGTGAAGTGAGAAGAAGCAGGTAAAGAGGGGAGAGCAGCAGAGAGTGGGGTTCTCTTCCCCTGGCTGAAATCACGTTGGTGCAGTGGCATACAGAAGTTTATTTTGGACACTGCTGAAAAGTGTGTTGTGTTAAACTCACAGTTAAACAAATAAAAACAAAACTGACCTTGATCCCACCTGTCTGTTCCAGTGTCCACTGTACTAGGGAAGCTGTCACACTGGTGCCAAAACCCGGGACACTAGAAAGCCATTGCCATGGAGTCCTCACCATTCAGTGAGCTGATTCATGCCCTCGCCGCTGCCCAGCAGAACCAGCACCAGGCGCTGGTCGACATGAGGACAGAGCAGGAGCGGCGCTTCAAGGCTCTGCTGCGGGCCCAACAGGACGACTTTCAGGCGCTCCTGCATCTCATCAACCCCGTAGGTGCAGCAGCCCCGGAGTCCGCAGGATTCCCACGTCACCCTCACAAAAATGGGGCTGCATGATGACCCGAAGGCATTTATGGACCTGTTCGAGCAGTCCCCAGAGGCGTGGGGGTGGCTGGACAAGCAGCGAGCAGCCCTCCTGTTACTACTCCTGACCAACGAAGTGCAGCTCAGCAACTAGCTGCAGAGAACCGGCTGGTGTACATGGACTTGAAGCACGCAATCCTCCGACAAGTCAGCCACTCCCCGGAGCAACATTGGCAGCGCTTCCGTGACCTGACACTGGAGGAGGTCAGCCAACTCTTCACTTACAGCCAGCAGCTGCGGGATGCCTGCCAGCAGTGGCTGAGAGCAGAGGACCACGACGTCAAGGGAATCATTGACGCAGTGGCGCTGGAGCAATTCATCACTCAGCAGCTGACAGGGACAGCGGAATAGGTCCAGTGCCACCGCCTGGTGTCAGTAGATCAGGCCATTGAGCTGGTGGAGGACCATCTGTCAGCGGTTCCAGTGGCAGGCGGATATCCAGCTTCTCTTTCTCTCTCTCCCTCTCATTCTGTGCCCCCTTCCTCTTGTTCCTCCGCTCACCACAGAAGCAGGGGCCATTTCCCCTGCAGCCAGCTCCCCAAGCCCATGGTTCCCCTCCCTCTTCTTCCCCGTATGTTTCTGTGTCTTCCCCCCCACAGGTGAGTGCTCCTCGCCCCAGCAGTGCAGAGGTGAAGCCTGGGCCGGTGTGCTGGTGCTGTGGGGAGCCTGGGCATTTCCAGGACCAGTGCCAGGTGTTGGAGGTGGGGGTAGTGGTCTGGGTCCCCGACGCACCAGAAGCCACCCCCGATTGAGCTGGAATGTACCGTATACCGGTGAGTGTTCAAGGGGGTATACATCAGGCGTTGGTGGATTCAGGTTGCAATCAGACCTCCATCCATCAAAGCCTGATTCTGTGAGGGGCACCGGGGAATGCACGTTTGCTGAAGTGTGTGCACGGGGATACACGCAAATATCCGCTAATGCCCATCACTATTCGTTTCCGGGGAGAAAAGCATAATGTAGAGGTGGTGGTTAGTCCGAGCCTCACCCATCCGCTGATCTTGGGAACTGATTGTCCAGGGTTTAAAATATTAATGAAACAGATAGTAGTGGGTGGGTCCTGCAGTAGCATGTCACGGGGGGAATCCCACCGCAACATTGGCTGGGGAGGCGGTCTTGGGCACGTCTGCATCAGCTCCATGTCATGATGACACAGAGAGTAAGGAGAGCTCTCCTCTCTCTGGGGAATCCCTTAGGGGACTTCCCATTGGAGCAGGCACATGACGAGCCTCTGAGACACGCCTTTGACCAAGTGAAAGTAATTGATGGTCAAATCCTCCAGCCTAACGTTGCGTTTTCCTTCCCGTACTTTCCGATTATTAAGGATAGGTTATATAAAGTGACGTAGGACACTCAAGCAAAATAAAAGACGACACAGTTATTGGTCCCAAAGAGCCATAGGGAACTTTTATTCCACGCAACTCATCATAATCCTGTGGCTGGGCATTTGGGGCAGGATAAAACACTGAATCGTCTCATGGCTCATTTCTATTGGCCAGGGATTTGCGCCGATGTCCGCAGGTGGTGTCCAGCATGTTGCGAATGCCAGCTGGTGAATCCAGCGGCCACACCAAAAGCGCCATTGCACCCCCCCCCCCCATTTATCGAGATCCCTTTCGAAAGAATTGGCATGGATCTCACCGGTCATTAGATCGATCTGCACACAGTATCGCTTTGTATTAGTCATTGTAGATTATGCAATGCGATACCCGGAAGCAGTGTCTCTCTGCAATATCTCTGCACGTAGTGTTGCAGAGGCACTCTTCCACATTATCTCCCAAGTTGGGATTCCGAAAGAAATCCTGACTGATCAAGGTACTACTTTCACGTCACACACACTGCGTGAATTGTACAAATTATTGGGGATTAAATCAATTCGTACTAGCGTTTATCATCTGCAAATGGACAGGCTGGTCAAACGATTTAACCAAACACTTAAAAATATGATTCGTAAGTTCATTCACAATGCACCGGACCCTTACAGCACCTCCTGTGGGTGGTGGGTCCACAAGAGAGTGGTTCCGTGTTGCTCATTCGGGCTAGGCCCGGCCGGGCCCCACAGACATAGGTCCCGCCACTAGGCGCTCGCCGATGAGCCCCTCCCCCAGATCTGGCACAGGTGAAACCTGGATGGGTGTGATGGGGAGGAATGGCCTGCCTGATCTGAACCCAAGAGGTGTTCTGTTGTTGGACTTCTGTGCCATGCACGGTTTGGCCATAACAAACACCATGTTCAAGCATAAGGGTGTCCATAAGTGCACGTGGCACAAGGACACCCTGAGCTGTAGATCGATGATTGACTTTGTAGTCGTTTTATCTGATCTGCGACCGTATGTCTTGGACACTCGGGTGAAGAGAGGAGCAGAGCTATCTACTGATTACTACCTGGTGGTGAGATGGATCAGATGGCGGGGAGAAGGTTGGACAGATCTGGTAGGCCCAAATGTGTAGTGAGGGTATGCTGGGAACGTCTGTCAGAGGCTCCCGTCCGTCGAATCTTCAACTGCCACCTCTGGCAGAGCTTCAACTGCATACTGGGGGGAGGATGGGGACATTGAGTCTGAGTGGACCATGTTCCGTACTTCCATTGCTGAGGCAGCCATGCGGCGCTGTGGCTGCAAGGTTGTTTGTGCCTGTCGTGGCGGTAATCCCCGAACCTGGTGGTGGACACCTGCGGTGAGAGGAGCCATCAAGCTGAAGGAGTCCTATCGGACTTGGTTAGTCTGTGGGTCTCCAGAGGCAGCTGAAAGATACTGACGGGCCAAGCAGAACATGGCTCTGGCAGTAGCTGAAGCAAAAACTCTGGTGTGGGAGGAGTTCAGTGAGGCCATGGAAAGCGACTTTCGGTCAGCCTTGAAGAGATTCTGGCAAACCATCTGGAGGCTCAGGAAGGGGAAGCAGTGCTCTGTCCTGACTGTTTACAGTGGGGATGGAGTGCTGTTGACCTCGAGTGGGGACATCGTCCGGCGGTGGAAGGAATACTTCGAGGCTCTCCTCAATCCTACCTTCATGTCGTTCGAGGAGGATGCAGAGTCTGAAGGTGCTTGGGAGGACTCGCCCATCACAGGGGCTGAGGTTGCTGAGGTAGTTAAAAAGCTCCTTGGTGGCCAGGCTCCAGGGGTGGATGAGATTCGTCCTGAGTTCCTAAAGGCGCTGGATGTTGTTGGGCTGTCTTGCCTGACACGCCTCTTCAACACTGCATGGAGGTTGGGGACAGTGCCTCTGGATTGGCAGACTGGGGTGGTGGTCCCTTTTTTTTTTTTTTTAAAAAGGGGGACCGGAGAGTGTGTTCAAACTATAGGAGGATCACACTTCTCAGCCTCCCCGGGAAAGCCTATGCTGGGGTGCTGGAGAGGAGAGTCCGGTCGATAGTTGAACCTCAGATTCAGGAGGAACAATGTGGTTTTCGTCCTGGTCGTGGAACACTGGACCAGCTCTTTACCCTTGCAAGGGTACTGGAGGGCGCATGGAAGTTTCCCCAACCAGTCTACATGTGTTTTGTGGACATGGAGAAGGCTTATGACCATGTCCCTTGGGGTGTCCTGTGGGAGGTGCTTCAGGAGTATGAGGTTCGGGGCCCACTGTTGCGAACCATTTGGACCCTGTATGACCGGAGCAGGAGTTTGGTTCGCATTGCCGGTAGTAAGTCGGACCTGTTCCCGGTGCATGTGGGACTCTGCCAGGGCTGCCCTTTGTCACCGGTTCTGTTCACAACTTATGGACAGAATTTCTAGGCACAGCCAAGGGGCGGAGGGTGTCCAGTTTGGTGGCATCAGGATCACACCTCTGCTTTTTGTGGATGATGTGGTCCTGTTGGCTTCATCAATCTGTGACCTACAGTATGCGCTGGGATGGTTTGCAGCCAAGTGTGAAGCGGCTGGGATGAGGATCAGCACCTCCAAGTCCGTGGCCATGGTACTCAACCGGAAACAGGTGAAGTGCCTACTTTAGGTCAGGGGGGAGTTGCTACCTCAAGTGGAGGAGTTTAAGTATCTTGGGGTCTTGTTCATGAGTGAGGGTAGGAGGGAGCATGAGTTGAACAGATGGATCAGGGCAGCATCAGCAGTGATGCGGACACTAAACCAGTCTGTTGTGGTGAAGAGAGAGCTGAGCCAAAACGCAAAAAGCTCTCAATTTCCTGGTCCATCTATGTTCCCACCCTCACCTATGGTCACAAACTGTGGGTAGTGACCAAAAGAATGAAATCACAGATACAATTGGTCAAAATGAGTTTTCTCCGCAGGGTGGCTGGGCTCTCCCTTAGAGACAGGGTGAGAAGCTTGGTCATTCGAGAAAGACTCCGAGTAGAACTGCTGCTCCTCCACATCGAAAGGAGTCAGTTGAGGTGGTTTGGGCACCTTGTTAGGATGCCCCTGGATGTCTACCAGGAGAGGTTCTCTGGGCATACCCCACCAGGAGGAGACCCCGGGGTAGACCCAGGGCATGCTGGAGAGATTACATCTCTCGGCTGGCCTGGGACGTCTCAGTATTCCCTCCGGAAGAGCTGGTGGAGGTGGCTGGGGAGAGGGAAGTCTGGGCTGCTCTGCTTAGGCTGCTACCCCCGCGACCCAGACCCAGATAAGCAGCAGAAAATGGACGGATGGAAGGAAGTTCATTCACGGGGAGGCTAAAAATTGGGACAGGTGCCTCGACCCTCTGTTGTTTCCAGTGCGCGAGGCCCCACAAGCCTCCACCAGGTTTTCCCCGTTTTAATTGCTGTATGGGTGTAAGCCCCGTAGTGTTTCAGACATCATTAGAGAAAATTGGGAGGAGGGACCTTCTCAAAGTAAAAATGAAATTCAATACATTCTTGACCGGAGAGCAAAACTCCATGCACCAAGTCACATAACCCAAGAGAATTTGCTACAGGCTCAAGAACATCAATCTCGCCTGTACAACAGAGAGGCATGGCTAAGGGAATTTGCACTGGGAGATAAAGTACTCATTTTGCTGCCCACTTCAAGTTCAAAATTGCTCACAGAGTGGCAAGGATCCTTTGAGGTCACACAGCGAATTGGGGAAGTCGACTATGAGGTCAAGCGTCCAAGCGACACATGTCAAATTTACCACTTCAAGCTCCTAAAACCATGTAGAGAGGAGGTTCCCGTGGTTCTGGTGATGGTAGTTCCATAGAGGGTGGAGCTGGGACAGGAGTTAAGTGTACCCCAATTCACCCCAGTACCCTGTAGAAACCACCTCTCACTATCCCAGAGAACACAGGTCACTAGGTTGCAAGAGGAATTCTCCGATGGAGTTTTGCCCCTCCCCGGTCACACTGAACTTATAGAACACCACATTGAGACTCCCCCAGGGGTGGTGGTGCATAGCCACCCATATCGACTCCCTGAACACAAGAAAAACATGGTTTGGGATGAACTCCAGGCTATGCTGAAGATGAGGGTAATTGAGGAGTCCCACAGTGACTGGAGCAGCCCGGTGGTCTTGGTTCCCAAGACCGAAGGGTTGGTCTGGTTCTGTGTAGACTATGGAAAAGTCAATGCGGTGTCTAAATTTGATGCTATCGGACACCGCGCACTGATGAACCGCTCAATCGGTTAGGCACGACCAGCTTTTACTCAACACTGGATTTAACAAAGGGATATTGGCAGATTCCCCTGACTCCACTATCCCAGGAAAAAAACGGCCTTTTCCACTCCATTCGGTTTACACCAATTTGTCACCCTTCCTTTCAGGTTGTTTGGGGCCCCTGTGACGTTTCAGTGTCTCATGAACTGAATTCTCCATCCCCACAATGCATATGCAGCAGCCTACTTAGATGATATAATCATTTATAGTAATGATTGGGAGCGGCATCTACAACATCTCAGAGCAGTGTCAGTTGCAGGCCGGACAGCTCCCTGGCCTGAGTCAGGCGGTGGGGGTATGTGGCAGTGGGGGTGTGGTCAAGTGCCGGTTTGTGAATGGAAAACGAGGCTAGGGAAGGTGAGTGGCAAAGTGGAAGCACCTGTTGTAAATGAATGTGCTGTCTGTCTGTGTGTTTGTGTGAAGTGAGAAGGAGCAGATAAAAAGGGAGAGCAGCAGAAAGTGAGGTTCCCTTCCCCTGGCTGAAATCATGTCGGTGCAGTGGCACACAGAAGTTTATTTTGGATATTGCTGAAAAGCATGTGTTAAACTAACAGTTAAACAAATAAAAACGAAAGTGACCTTGATCCCATCTGTCTGTTTGTTCTAGTGTACTTGGGAAGCCATTACAATGACTTAAAAATGACATTCAGCAACCAAAACAGTCTAATAAAAAGTGTTTATGTACTGGTTTATCAGCATCATGCAGAGAGTCAGCATATATGTCTTATTTTAAATACGCTTCATGTTTTTTAACTTTAATCTAATATTTTAACGCAATTTTTCTTATATTTAAATTGACAGTCCTGCAACAAGATCCTTTACTGTAGCTTTTGGATATACAGAGTGGTTATCAGGCTTTAGCAAACAGACTTATGACACAAAAAATGTACAACCAGAGACAACCAGGTAAAATTTTGGTCTTAAAATTGTTGTCACTTGTATTTTTCTCATATAGAATTGATGCCCCTACATACTTGGAGCCATATCTCACATTCCTTAAGTAAACAGGCGTATTTATGATTGCTCAATGTTTAGGAGAAAGGTATTGCCATTTATCCAAGCTTTTACATAATCTTCCATAGCTGCACATCATATGTGCTCCAGGGTAACCAGATATAAAAACAGAATATATTAGAAGTGATTATAGAAGCGATTAAAAAAATTACAAAAAAAAAAAAATTTTAATTAAAAAAAAACATGCAACTTGATAAAACACAACTGGCCTGTGTTTCTATTGAGTTATGTTGTGTGAATAAAGACGGCTTTTCTCTTCTTGCGACAGTCACTCCAATTAAATATGGCGATGGATCTCCAAGACCTGATTAGTGTTGGCATGATTGCATCGATTGTGGTAGCCATGGTAGTGTTTAATCGAAGGCAATGAGGGCATGTGATACATGCAGTGACAGAAAGGCAAACCCCTTATAGCTGGCAGCAGCCACACATCTGGGAGTTCCTGTCTGTAATGATTTTACAGAGGTTCTGTGGATCCAAAACTTCAGAATAACCTGCTTATCATTTGATGAATGATGAAAACACAATAGGACCCCTTGTGGCACACCAAACACACCATGTGACTCTTCATGTCATGTCATGTGACTTAAATGCAAAACACATGTACCCATTTCAACTTACTGCTTTGTCAAATCATCTGAAAAATACAACAGCGCATAAGAGCCACTGCAGGTTAATTTAAAAAAAAAAAAAAGAGCTGAGACAGGGGGTGATATTCTGAGGGGAAAAAACCCCTCAGAATTTCCAATGTTAAAGTTGTATATTTATGAGAAAAAAAATTCACATATTCTCCAAGATTATAAAGTCATAAATTTGCAAGGAAAAAAAACCCAACACTATCATCCTTCCTTACTTCCTGGCTACAGTGCATTCTGGGAAATGCAGCTGAAAATCTCTTAGTGCTTTATTATTTTCCATCCATCCATCATCTGTAGCTGCTTATCCTGTTCTACAGGGTCGCAGGCACGCTGGAGCCTATCCCTATCTCGACTATGGGCGAGAGGCAGGGTACACCCTGGACAAGTCGCCAGGTTATCGCAGGGCTGACACAGAGACAAACACCCATTCACACTCAGATTCACACCTACGGTCAATTTAGAGCCACCAATTAGCCTAACCTGCATGTCTTTGGACTGTGG
>JAPFFA010000012.1:13715720-13726361 GCA_026153275.1 Sciades herzbergii | reverse complement strand
GTTGGGAACTTGAGTGCAAAACTGTTCATGACAACTGCAGTCCTAGAGTTAGCAAGTCAGCTGTAGTCCTCGGCCATAAAAGCATTACTGTAAAAGTCCAGAGCGTACATCAGTCGCAAGCACTCGAAGCGTGAAAGTAAGTACAGCACCATCGAGAAGGAGTGCCTGGTCATCAAGTGGGCAGTGCTCACCCTCTGATAGGTAGTAACCTGCTGGGGCACCCTTTCACCCTCTGTTCGGACCACTCCAACACATGAAGGATGCCAATGTGCGGACCACCAGTTGGCATCTCACCCTCCAGCCGTTTAAATTCGAGGTAGTTCACAAGCCAGGGGTGCAGATGGTGGTTGCGGACTTCCTGTCCCGTTGTGGGGGTGGGGTTCACTGCAGACCAGACAGCTCCCTGGCCTGAGTCAGGCAGTGGGGGTATATGGCAGCGGGGGTGTGGCCAAGCATCGGTTTGTGAATGGAGACCGGGGCCAGGGAAGGTGAGTGGCAAAGTCCATACACCAGTTACTGATTATTGTTGTGTTTGTGTGTTTTGCAGTGAGGATGGAAGGTAGAAAGGAGGGAGAGAGCGAGGAGAGAGGATCTCTCCCAACCCGAGCACGTGTATGAGCAAATGAACAAGATTAGTAAAGCTGAAAAGCAAGCACAAAAGCAAAAATAAAAGTCTGTGTTAACATTATTTCCCACCAGCCATGCTTCAGTATTCCACCCACATCAGGGATTCACTACAGACTCCTACAAAACTACATCCTGCCCCCACCTCAGCATCTCAGACCATGTTTCAGTCCTGCTAACACTTACACAACACTCCTCAACAAGCTAAACTAGACACAAAACACATCAGTGGGCCATCACTTTGGCCAAAAGGTAGCTACTTCTGCACTCTAGGATTGATTTGAGTGTCATATCTTTAGAAAAGCAGCTACCTAAGGCCATCTCACCAATGTAAATGAATATGCAGCTACACTGACTAGCTATAATCAAGTGCTTTGATGATATCACAGTCACAAACACCATCACCACTCTTGCCAACCAGTAGCCATAGTTTACAGCTGAGGTTCACAAACTGCTGAAAACCAGGAGATAAAGGTATCACTAAGGATGGTGAGAGGTGAGAATGAACTTGTCCGGTGGCATCATGTTGGCAAAGTGCAAGCTCTGCTTGTCCTCAGCACACATGAAGATGTTCTCTAGAGTCAACCCGCATGAATGAAGTGCTTTAGTCACATCAGGAACAGACTCCTCACCACACTGGACCCTCTAACTGTAACTGGATCCTGGATTTCATCATAGGGAGACGTCAGTCAGTTCAGATTGACAGCAAGACCTCCCTATACCATTACCATGAGCATTGGTGCCTCCCAGGTCTGTGTGCTCGACCTACTGCTGTTCACATTTCTGACCCTCCAGAGAGGAGGTGGACCAGTTCATAGTCTGGTGCAAGAACAACAATCTGTCTCTGAATGCTGACCTCAGGAAGTCCTGTCCTGATCACTCCTTCCTGTGCATAAATTGCTCCACAGCGAAGTCATCAAGTTCCTTGACATTCACATCGTGGAAGACCTCACCTGGACAACCAACACCAGCTGCAGATGTAACATCAGATGTAAACTGATTGCAAGGGATTTGCATACAAGTATTAAAAATGATGCTTATATTTATAATTCATATTGTGGAACTGACTGCAAGGGATTTGCATACAAGTATTAAAAATGATGCTTATATCTGTAATTATGCTAGATGGTCCGATTACTTTTGAGCCTGTGAAAATGGAGGAACTATGTAAAAATGGCTGTAATTCCTAAGGAGTTGATACAATATTTTTGTTAAACACAATAAACACAAAGCTGAACTGTAGACTTTCAATCCCTTCTTGATGGTTTCATTCCAAATACATTGTGGTGGTGTAAAGAGGCAAAGTTATGAAAATTGTGTTTCTGTCCAAAATATTTATAGACCTTATTGAGGACTTTGTATGACTTGACTAGAAGTATGGACTTTATGATTGGGTCCCAATCAAGCACCCTTTTCTGGCTTACTACCTCAGAATGATACCCCGGAGGACCCAGACTTTCCAAGGGATACCTTCCTCAGTTGCTTGCAAGGCAAGTGCCACTAAGCTAACTCTTAGTTAACTGATGCTAACATGAACCAAAGAAATAAAGCTAAATTTGAAACTAATGTAAAACAAACACAAAGCAAAATATGAAGCTAGCAGCAGATTTTGAGGACAGGTTTACCTGTAGCTCTGACTGAATAACAGTAGTTTTGCAGATAGCGTGTAAAAGCTCATAGAGAGAAATGTAGAAACAGAAGTGTTCCAGGAAAAATTTTCATAATATGCAAGCGCACTAACTGAGACAGAAAGGAATCACAGGACATTATCCCAGCTTTGAAGGATAGGTCACTTGTAACTGTGTACACAAGATGCTATGCTGGTGGCTCCTTATCATATAAATGTAGTCTGATGCACACAAGTGAGAAGAAAAAAAGTGGGTGTAGGGTGGCAATATTTATTGCAAATATTGTGTCATATATCAACAAGTCTTGGTATGCATGCACACAAATAGATGCCATCCAGGTGTTTCATACTAGCTCTGGCATTTAGGAAAGTCAAAATAATATTGCATTTCATCTGGTGCCAAATTACACAGTCTTTAAAATCTTTACCTGGAACATCACAGAAGAAACTGTCTTTACTGAAGTCCCATTCTGCTTCTCTCTTATCTCTTTCAGAGTGATCATCTGACCACCTGTCTTCTTGATGACTAGAGCCATAAAATAAAATCAAAATCACAAAAGGCAAAGCATTTACACATACTTATGCATCAATATAATGGAAAAAAAAAGCTAGTTATTGTTAATGGAAAATGTTAATAATTAATATGGGATACACAGATAAACTGGATATAATTTTGGTTTAATAATTAAAATGACCCATGTTTGCTCTGTTGTGTTTAACTAGGTCCTGTTAATTTATGATTAAAATTTCACCATACTTGTTACTAACCACACCCCCATGTATTTTAATTGAAGTTCCAGAGTAACTTATAGTAAATTACTCAGAGTAAATTACAGTAAACATTACAAAAGCTTTTAATATTCCAAAATATTTGAAAATGTTGCTGTTAATATAGCTAATGATAATGAAATAAGAGATAATGGCCACAGCACAGCTAATGAAACTAGAATATCAGCGATGCAGTAGCTCACACGGCTGTACCATGAGAAACCAGACTCATTTATAATTAGCTCAGTTGTTCTTCATGAGAATAATTAGAACAATTAGATCTTCCAAACAAAACAATCAGAATCAAAATCCATTGAAAACTGAGGGAGTAGCAGCGATTTTCCTCAAAGTTTGTTAATCGGCCTAATTAGCAATTCGTTAAAGAGAAATCACAAAACCAGGGAGTAACTTTTGTGCAGACTGATTAGAGCTTCCAAACAAAACAATCAGAATCAAAATCCACTGAAAACTCAGGGAGGAGTAGCAGCAATTTTTGTGAAACGTGGCCCTACGGACGGACAGACGACAAATGCCGCGTGATTGCAACAGCTCATTGCCCTACAACCGGTGAGCTAAAAAACATGTCCAGACTCTCCACTTGCATGTCTCTGCTCTTGCTAGCATGTTAGTTAGACAAAATATCTCTTTCTACTTTAAAAAAGTGAAAAGTTGACACCGAAAACAAGCAATTCAACAGTGAATGGACAGAGAAGTTTCTGCAGATCTATGCCCTGGTAAACTACTCCACTTTCCCACACTGTACACATCAGGTCTACAAATTACATAGGTGATGACAGGATTCAAAAATGCATTGAGAACCAGTTTTGCCATTAGATTTGATCATTTCAGTATTCCCACTGAAATGATATGATTTGTGAAGGACCCTTTCTGTGTGAATGTTGGAGAGTTTACAGTGAAAGCAAAGTAGCTGGTAATATCATTAAATGAAGTGTCTTTACAAATCAAACTCACTGACATTCAGTCATCAGATGACCTCCAACAGTCATTACTGCTGGCAAGTTCTGAAAAGTTTTGGACTCATGAAGTCAGTCACAAGAAATTCCCTTATTCAAGGGGTCTTGCTCTTTTTATCCTCACAATGTTTGGCAGTACTTACACATGCAAATCATTGTTCTTACACATGAATGCCATTAAAACTAATAATCGCACATCCTTCACTGCCCAGAATCTGCACCACTGTATGCGTATTGCCCTGACCACGTATACACCTGACCTCTTGCTAAATTTAAAAAAAAAAAAAGTAATTTCTCTCATTAGATGGCAAACGTTGGCTGATTTTTGAAATGTCTGATGCAATTTCAATAGACTTACTTTGCCTTGATAAAACGCTGCACTGATATGTTGTCATATAATTCCCCACAGGAAAACACTGCTTCTTACAACAGTTTTATCTTTACCTTTCAGAAACAAATCAGCTCTTACATTGAGCTCAATCTCTGTCTCGCTTTTTCTCCTGAAGGGATTTTAGAAGAAACAAGTCAGAATTCAGTAAGCTCTGGCCAATGTCTCATAACGTTACTTCTTAATTTAAACTCCTAAGAAATAATCTATTGTTAAAGCCCAATTAAGTCCAATTTAAGTTCAACTTAAGTTCAAACAGATCAGAATTCAGTAAGATCTTATTTATTTCTGTGAGACAAAGACAAGACTGTTGTAAGCAGTAATATTTCCCTTATTTTCCTCTGGGTCATATCATACTATACAAGTGTCTTTTTGTTTTTTGTTGGTACAGTTGTGTGCACTTAAGTCTTAGTTAAATGAATAAAATTCTAAATGTGATATGGCTCACCTGGACTGATTTCCTAACATGCCATTTGAACGTAGAAAGGCTTGGGCCTTTGTCTCAAAACAATACAATGTACTGATGTTGTTATGCAGTTACAAAATACAATATATATAAGAACTCCTATGTTGTACTTTACTGTATCTGTTAATGTGATTACTCGTATTTCAAGTGGTATTTCTCAGACATTTCTGGAATATATGAGAAACTCAGGAGGATCTTCTACAAACACAACATCCCTGTACACTTCAGACCCAGTAACACTTGGAGGCAGAAATTGGTCTACCCTAAGGACAGGATACCCAGACATAAACAGGACAATGCAGTGTATGCAATTCAATGCAGTGAGGAATGCACAGACCTGTACATTGGGGAAACAAAACTGCTTCATGGCTCAACACAGGAGAGCCAGTCCCTCAGGCCAGGATTCTGCAGTCTATCTTCATCTCAGTAACAAAGAACACTCATTTCAGGACTGCAACGTACGCATTCTAGCCAGAGAAGACTGGTGGTTTGAAAGAGGAGTAAAAGAAGCCATCTTCATCAACCTGGAACGACTATCACTGAACAGAGGAGGTGGTCTGAGACACCACTTATCAGCCACCTACAATGCAGTCCTTGGCACACTTCCCAGAAAACTGAATACACATCCACATCAAGACTCAGCTGACTTCAATGACTCACATGATGGCAGAGAGAGCCAACAACCTACAGATTACCCTAATGACCCTCTAGGCTGCTAACACCATTCACACCCTGCCTCCAGTGACCCTAACACCTGCAGGATGACAGAGTGTCAACGACTCATATGACCTCAACGACTCCCCTTAGGTTTGCTTTTGGTCCACTAGAGGATACATACCTGGAACTCACCACTAGTCAGACAGAACCGAAGAAGCCTTTCGGATGAGAGGTGAAACGTCTTCAAGAAATTCAAGCAAGTCCAATTGCCTTTTGTAGCGCCTACGGTTTACGATGACCTGGATGACCGAGACCCTTCACAGACATATTCTGAAACCAAGCGCTTAAAACTAAGCATAAATGATTTACCAATGTTAAATATCTTGCACAATAAAGTCAAGAACAACATTATAATTAACAATATTTTTTTTTTAGATTACTTTCTATTTTGGTGTTTTCTGTTCTACAGAAAATTTGAGCTAACCTTTTTCTATTTTTATCAATAAGTAGTTAAAGGGTAAAAGGACACATCATTAAAAAAAATCACTACAGATACTGTAAATCTGAATTGGTTAATATTAATCCATATATTTCTTATCCGTTACGACTAACATTACTGGAACAAACTGGGTTAAAAACAAAGGTAAAGCTCAACTTCCAGTTAATTGAAGCCAGAGTTCAAGACCTGCATTAGTAAACAGAGGGTTGAGTTTACCAGGAAAACCATAAAGGGACATTTTCCCCCGGACAGTGTTTAAAACGAACCAGAAGTAGGTCTTAATCAAGAACAGCTCATAAGACTGTGAAAGGGGAGTTCTGAAAAACTTTATACTGGTTACTTTCAGACTATTAATTCGTGAATTAAATGAGACTTTTGCTCCTTAATAGAAATAACAGTTTGTTTCAGTTCAGTGATTAGTTTGTGTTATAGATATTGTAGATGTCGGAACTCCATTAATGCAATGGCATGTCAGATTGTCAAGTTTGTAATAAAGTTATGGAGCCCCTAAAGAGACATGGGTAAATTTTTTTTGAAAGTTTCTCAGGTGCATGAGAGAGAGTATCTGGTGCGTATGTCATCCATTTGTTCATTTAGGATACCTTCTGGTACATTTTGCATTCTCGCATATATCCCCTCTGTACGATCATTCTCCTCTCAAACAGTTCATCTTATCTATGGAGTTCATGCTTCTCTCAGATAGTTTCTCATGCACATGAGAAATTTCCAAAACAACCCCCTCCCTTTTAAAACCCATATCCCTTTTGGTGTTCTGGATAAAGGTGATAGTTCCTAATCAAATAATATAATAAAAATAAAAAGTTCCTAATATAAAGTTGACCTGTTCCTAATCAGAGTGCAATCAGAGGGCACACGTATAAGAACTTTCAGTAACACACAGACTTTGCAAAGTCAGATGCTCTGTACCCTGCATCTGATGCTACCAAGCCTTGTATATTGTATTGCTTTTTTGGTTTTGACCCCATTTGTGTTTTTGTACTGTGAGTACTGTATTGTATTACCTCTAATATCCTGTCTGTGCCTCATTCAATCACTGCCTGTTTGTCAACTCTGCTTTTATCTACATTTTAGATCTCTTTGCTAGTGTGTTTTCAGTAAAACTCTTCTTGCGACTGTCTGTCTATCGCCCTTGCATGACAGAAACTGTCAGCTGTCCAACAAGCTAACGGACTAATAAAACTGTTTTAACAAACTTTATATGAAGCTGTCGTGAATATTTTCCATAAAATGTATTAGTAAATAATCCCACATTATTTTTTAAAAAGCAAATAAAAAATAAATGTTGGATTAAAAACCCATCTATTTTATGTAAATATACAAATTTTGTTGTCCGGTAGTCTAGTGTTTGAGATGCGTTGCCTTGCACTTATGATCGGGTTCCCTGTGGTGGTACAAGTTCATTGTATGGACGTCCTGTGGTCAAGCCATCAAAAATCAAGTCAATGCAACCTCTTAAGTATGGGGCTCCACTCCACTAAAAAAAAAAAAAAAATGGTGCAAGCTGTGTCTAAACATGGGTGTGATTTGCGTTTTAAACATGTGACTACATCTAATCTATAACAACTTCCATTCATCCATTATCTGTAACCACTTACCCTGTGCAGGGTTGCAGGCAAGCTGGAGCCTATCCCAGATGACTATGGGCAAGAGGCAGGGTACACCCTGGAAAAATTGCCAGGTCATCACAGGGCTGACACATAGACAAACAACCATACACACACATTCACACCTACTGTCAATTTTTTAAATTTTTATTTTTTAGACCCACCAATTAGCTTAACCTGTATGTCTTTGGACCATGGAGGAAACTGGAGCACCCAGAGGAAACCCATGCAGACACAGGGAGAACATGCAAACTCCATACAGAAAGCCCCCCCGTCAGCCACTGGGCTCGAACCCAGAACCTTCTTGCTGTGAGGCGACAGTGCTCACCACTACACCACCGTGCCACCCTACAACAACTTTTAATAGTATTTTTTGTCCCTCCTTTGACCTTGTGTTACCAACCACATCCCTGCCTAGCCGCTCACTCACTCGCTCCAAGTTAAGGAATAGGCGCATCCATGCCCCTTTGTTTCCCTCCCAACCACTGGAACGGTCTATGTTAATACGGTTACCATTACCCTTGTGCTGCCATTTGCACCCCCAGTACCTGAAATTCTTGGAGGCTCGAAGCCTCCATGCCCTGAATGTGAGCTATACAAAATGGCAACTCAATGAGCTTGACTAGCAGACACAGACTTCAGTCCCAAGTTGTTCTGACCCAATCTAATCATGCCACTAACCGTAAACATTCAGGCCTTTTGCTGACTGATAGACAGAACAAAAAGCCCATGAACTGCTTTAAGGATCTCTCCAAACATAATTTTACACTGCAAAAAAATGACCACAAGTTAAAACATCTTGAATAATGTTAAAGCAATAGAGACACCTAAATAAATTCACTCTTCTCTGTGACTCTGTGGAAATAAAAATAGTTATGATCATTTTCACCCACAATGCAACTGCAAATAATAAGCCTTTGATGATAAAAATATATATGTGTGTGTGTGTGTGGGGTGGGGACCAAAGTGGCACGATCGAGTAGATGGGTAGACTGTGGTGCCTTGTTGTGACATAGATTGGGGAATCTCCTGAAACCAGAAGGGCATGCGTAGCGTCTGAAGCCAGAACTTTTAAACATCATTTTCCATCACTACCAAAGGAATACAGACAAACCCAGTCACTTAATAACATGGCAGTTTATTTAGAAATATTATAGTATTGATGCAGTATTCTTTTGTGGTACTTTACAATACTGAAAAGGTTTTAAGGTAATACTGACGCCTAAATAATTTCACTCTTCTCTATGACTCCATGAAAATAAAGCAATCTGGCAGACAGATGGCGCACTTTATTGTACACGTACTCCATTACTCCAGAGTGTTGAAAATGCTTGAAAACAATGCCAAACACAGACTTGAACAGTGGGTAGGTACTCTTAGTTAGCTGGGAAAATATTTTATTTTAGCCTTCAGGTAATAAAATAAGTAGAGTAGATCTACACTAGCACTGTT
This sequence comes from Sciades herzbergii, assembly GCA_026153275.1. NCBI lineage: Eukaryota > Metazoa > Chordata > Actinopteri > Siluriformes > Ariidae > Sciades > Sciades herzbergii. Next base: position 13,717,281 of record JAPFFA010000012.1, on the reverse strand, counting down.
CTGGTACACTGACTGAAGTTTAGTGGCTACTGTCCACTACAATTGTCTACACTAAGTGACATATCTCTGTGCCATACTGTGCTTTTAGGAGGTTGGTAGTCAGTAGACAATTGGAACAAAAACAATTACTTAGCCTGAATTACAACTTATTGACAGGAATTACTATTATACCAATTATGTCAGCAAAAGATTTTAACAACAGTTGGTATTGGCAATTATTAATGTAAACAAAAACAGGTGGTCTGTTACAATCATCCCTCTACCATGTCCACTTGTCAGCTTACAGAGATTTGAGTGGCAGTCACTCACCTCATTGTGGTTGTCAATGTGACTGCCCTGGTATGGCTCAAACCAGGAGGGCTCTATTTCGAGCCCTACATTCTCCCTCTACTCCTCTTCTCCAACTAACTCCTCTTCATCCCCATCATACAAGACATGCGCTGTGTCCAAAATCACTCACTACTCACTATATAGTGGACTATACAGAGAGTTCGCCATTTTGTAGCGCTGTCCAAATGTATAGTGAGAATTATTATACCCTATATAGTGGACTCATAGTATCCCACAATGCATCATGAAAAGTAGCGTACAACCGATGGTCACTAACCAAGCAACATATACCATCATGCATTGCGGTTGCTGAAAGAAAAGTTGTAAAAGCTGTTTCATAAGGACCGTTAAATATTTAAGATAGAGTATAGCAGTAGTTTGTTTTTCCTTATGACAACGGGCATGAGACAATTTTATAAGTTGTGGCACAAAAATGGCAATAATATTGTACTGTGTTGGGGTGAATGGAGGGAGGAAGATAGATAAATAGAATAAGACATAAAATACAAGAATAAAAGTTACAGTGCAGAGCAAGGAATTAATCAAAAGCCTTAAATTTGATTTAATAAAAGGCAGTGGCAAAGAAAATATTCAGCCTTGATTTCAAAGAACTGAACGATGCAGCAGACACAAAGTACTTTGTATTTATTAAATGTGGGAAATATGTTTAGTATAATGTATTTATCACAAAAATACATGCACATATTTATTATTTTGAAAACCCACCAACTGACTGATCTGGCACGTTTTAATTGTGCAATAGTAATGATGTAAATAACGGCGCGGTGGAGTAGTGTCCCAAAAGTGTTGTTTTTTTTTTTTTTCATTTTACCAATGAGCTCACTATAATCGTCCTCAACATAGAATTCCTTAGATAGTGAGTAGGGAGTAGTGAATGAGCGAGTGATTTCAGACACAGCTCATAGCTCATGTTCTGTCATGAAAACATGTTCTGTAGACATGCCTTCCAGGCAGGGGTTCACCGATCTACATAATTTCTAGTTTGGGCCATTCTCAGCGGAAGGGAAGGAAATTCCAGGCATTGCTTCATGATGGGAGGTTTAAAGGTCATAGGCAATGGTCGGAGGCGAAACGTAGAATATCAACTTTATTGTCTAGAAGAATGACCCAAAAAGTGAATTCAATCTTCCTGATGTCTAATTTGCACCCTAAAATTGAATAAAACGGTTAAAATATACTGTTTTGCCCAATTTCCGAAGGTTTGTTTGCA
>JAPFFA010000012.1:12865844-12877186 GCA_026153275.1 Sciades herzbergii | reverse complement strand
GGAATTTTGAAACTTCCACATCATTGCATTCCATTTTTATTTACAATTTGTACTTTGTCCCAACTTTTTTGGAATCGCGGTTGTACTACCCAGATGAAAACACCCACCATGAGCACGTTAGGTCCATCCTCTCTTGCCTGCTCCAACACCACCTATATGCGAAAGCTGAGAAATGCGAGTTCCATGTCTGCCAGATATCATTCCTGGGATATGTCATCAGCTCAGAGGAAGTGAATATGGATCAAGCCAACGTCGCTGCAGTAACATCATGGCCCACTTCCACCTCATTAAGGAGCTTCAATGCTTTCTGTGGTTTGCCAACTTCTACCACCACTTCATCCACGGCTTCAGCTCTGTTGCAGGTCCTCTCACTAGTCTTTTGAAGAAGGAACCCCGTTGCCTGCACTGGAGTCCAGCGGCTGATCAGGCTTTCAACCAGCTGAAAGACCCTATCACCACAGCCCCTATACTTCAACACCCTGAGCCTTCTAAGCCATTTGTAGTGGAGGTGGATGCATGAGAAATAAGAGTCAGAGGGGTTCTATCATAGCACCTTGGAGAATGACCCAAGTTGCATCCAATCACTTTCTACTTGAAGGAACTCACACCTGCTGAACGAAATTACGATATCGGAAATTGAGAGCTCCTGGCTGTCAAGCTGGCCCTGGAGTACTGGAGACACTTGTTGGAGGGCACAGCAAACCCATTCATGATTCTGACAGAACATAAAAATCTGGAATATCTGAGGACAGCTAAACGGTTAAACCCCCGTCAGGCCAGACGGGCCCTATTCTTCACCAGGTTTCAATTAATAATTTCCTATCATCCACATTCCAGAAACACCAAGGCTGATGCACTCTCCAGAATTCACTCATCCTCACCCAACCCATCTGAACCCACTACTGTCCTTCCACCTGAATGTTTTCTGCAAGCTGTCACTTGGGATGTTGACAGAGAGATCAGACAAGCTCAACCCACCAGCCCACCTGAAAACTGCCCTCCAGGTCATTTGCATGTTCCACCCAGACTTAGAGGCAAACTGATCAGCTGGGTGCACTCCTCTCCTGCCATCAGACATCCCAGCAGCCAATGCACCTACCAACTCCAACACAAGTATTGGTGGAAGAATATGATGTCAGATATTAAGCAGTATGTCTCATCTTGCTTAGCCTGTGCCCAAGCCAAAATCCCCAGAGTTCCTCTGGCTGGTAAACTATGTCCTCCCCCAGTACCTCAATGACCCTGGTCACACATCACCCTGGACTTTCTCACTGAGCTATCTCAGTCTCAAGGTCACATGTTCCTCTTGGTCATAATTGACAGGTTCTCCAAACCCCACAGACTCATTCTACTACCAGGTCTCCATGCAGCATTTGAAACCGCCGAACAGTAGTTCAACCATATTTTCCGCTGTTATGGAATCCAAGAGGACATCGTTAGTGACCAGGGTCCCCAGTTTATCTCATGACTATGATTCAGTTTCATGGACAGGCTGGGAATATCTGTCAGCCTGCCCTCCCAATATCACCCTCAGTCCAACAGTCAAGCAGAATGGGCAAACCAAAAAGTGAGCTGTTTCCTTTCGCATATACTGCATGTGGAACCAGAAAGAGTAGGCACATTTCCTTTCATGGGCTGAGTACTCACAGAATTCTCTCAGACATTCAGCCACTCAGTTGACACTGTTTCAGTGCATATTCGGCTACCAACCCCCACTCTTCCCATGGGATGACACTCCCACACAGATTCCGGCCATCGGCTCTTGGTTCCAGAAAAGTCAGCAAGTCTGGGAAGAAGTACATCAAAGGATGGAGGAGGTGAATGTCAAGTATAAACACTAGATTGACAAGCACAGAAGCACCACTCCAGAATATGCCCCAGGTGACATAGTATGGGTGTCTCCAAAAAAAAACCTCAGAGCTCCAAACTCCTGCAAGAAACTACAAGCCAGGTTCATTTGCCCATTCAGAATACTCCACAGAATTAACAAGGTCTCATAGAGGCTCAAGCTTCCCTTTCACAGCAAGATGGCACCCACTTTCCACGCATCATGCCTCAAACCTGCTATCCAAGGTCCCATAGCTTTAGACACTCCCCCCCCAAGAAAACCCCTCCCCAGACATCAAATGCGAGTCTATCTACCAAGTGAACAAAATCCTCAACTCTCGCCACAGACATGGACACCTCAAATATTTGATTGACTGGGAAGGCTATGGGCCAGAGGAACACAGTTGGGTCAGTTCCAAGGACATCTTAGACCCACTTCTCATGCAAGAATTCCACAGCCAGCATCCTGAAAAGCCCGCACCAAGAAAAAGAGGTCAACCAAAGAAAGAGGTTGCTCCCAGAGGAAGGTCCCTGGGGGGTGGGGTTCTGTCAGTAACAGTGCTGAAAACCAGAGTTCGGAGCAGCCTCCAAACATGGCCACTCTGGACTACACTTCCCAAGAGCAATAGTGCCCCCCCCTCCCCGGAATTCTAATCACTTCACCTGCAACCAATTACCCTGCAATCACCAACCCCATATAAGCTCAGCAGTCACAAACACTTCTCGTGAAGTATTGGTTCTGTGTCTTGTACCTGACTTTACCAAGCCTTCGGTTTATCTGACTGACTTCCTGTTAAGACCTCTGTTCCTGTTTTCTCCCAACTTCATCTTCTCGTCTGCCCTGCACTGTGCTGTTCGCCAATCGATCGACCCACTCCTGTTTCCTGACTACAATTCCTGATTCATGTTTTGGCTTTGTCTGCAGTTTGCACCACACCTGCTCTCCCCTGCGTTTGCATTCATAAGTGCCTGCGATCTGACATCATCCTCTCCATGCATTACACACACAAAATTCCCTTGCTTTTCCTGTTGTAGATAATGGTTATTTTGAGCTTAGAAAGAGAATATAACTTGTCCAAGTCTATTTATTTGAGTGTTTTATGTACATGTCCTCAGACTTGATCAAAGCCAGTGTGACTATGCAAACTGGCTAATAATAGAGCTATTAGTGCAGGCTTTGAAATCTCATTCTTCAAGACTATTTGAGAAATATCCCACAACTTATGCTGCAGCACAAAGCATTAAAACCAAACGCATTAGTACTTTTAATTAGAAAGCTAGTCAGCCATTGTCAGAGCACAGGCACTTATGGATGCAGATGCAGGGGAGAGTGGGTACAGTGCAAACTGCAGCTGAAGCCAAATCATGAAGTAGAAATCGTAGTCAGGAAACAGGTGGGGTTGATCAATCAGCAAACAGGGTTAAGCAGGGAAGATGAGGAAACAAAGTCAAGAAGAAAACAAGAACAGTGGTCTATAACAGGAAGTCAGTCAGGAAAATAAACAGCTTAGTATTGTCAGGTACGGGCCACAGAATGATACTTCATGAGGTGTGTTTGTGACTGTTGAGCTTATATAGGGAAGGCAATTGCAGGATATTTGGAGACAGGTGATGTAGTTAAAACTCTGGTGGTGGGGGGTGACAGAGCTGTAGTCAAGACCACCTTTGTTGAAGTGCAAATACCAATGAGTTCAAGACAAGACCAGGACTGATCAAGACTGAGTCCAGATGAAGTCCAAAGAAGAAAAAGTCCAGGTAAAGACAGAGTCATATAGTCACTGGTTTCCAGGCAGCCAGTGTCCATGCCTGTTCTAGATGGATTTTGAATAAATTAAAGTAGTGTTCATTTTCTGAACAAGCTCACTTAATCAATAATTGTTTTGAAAGAGGAGTTGCTTGAGAAAAAAAAAAAAGGCAGCTGGACTCAGTTGAGACCAACTCGTATATTTGGCAAGACAAATGGCCAATACTGAGACAAGTCCAAGTGCAAATAGCAATGAGCCCAAGACAGTACAAAAACTGAGACCACACTTGAGTACTACAGCCCTACTAGATGAGTAAATATGTTCCTCAGCACTATACCTTTCATTTTATTGTCAATTCACTAACAAATGGCAACATTTCTAAATTTTGTGACTTTCCATGAGTTAGTCATTTTATATCTGTGTTTTATTTAAGCAATTTAATTAAATTAAACTGAGTGCAGAATTTTTCTTTTTTGCCCATTCAGTTTGTGGGAAAATTTGGCTTCTTGCAGTGTGTTATTAGCTGTGATGTGCAGTCAGCCTTTGGCCAACAGAGAAGCCATCCCCAGAGAAACAGAGACAAACAGTATTTGAGTTCCTCACAACTAGAAATGGCCTAATCTCCAACCCTGTCAGGAAGTGTTCACTCGCCATGGTACATCATAGGGGTGGGAATTAACCAGAGGAGAGACCAAGTATTATATACAGCCTTTCCTGGGAAATATTAGAGGTACAAACATGCAAATTATAGGGTGATGGCCGCTCTTGTGCAGAGATTTTCTACATTGATGGTATAATGTCTCGGTTGAGTGGAGTCTTGCTTATTTACCAAACCCTTCCATCCATCCATCCATCCATCCATCCATCCATCCATTATCCGTAACCACGTATCCTGTGCAGGGTCGCAGGCAAGCTGAAAGCCTATCCCAGCTGACTATGGGTGAGAGGTGGAGTACACCCTGGACAAGTCACCAGATCATCACAGGGCTGACACATAGAGACAAACAACCATTCACATTCACACCTACAGTCAATTTAGAGCCACCAGTTAACCTAACCTGCAAGTCTTTGGACTGTGGGGGAAACCGGAGCACCCAGAGGAATCCCACGCAGACATGGGGGGAACATGGAAACTCCACACAGAAAGGCCCCCGTCGGCCACTGGGCTCGAACCCAGAACCTTCTTGCTGTGAGGTGACAGCACCAACCACTATGCCACCATGCTGCATACTTACCAAACCACATCATTTAAATCAAGGAAATGACTGAGAGGATGTTGTAACCTCATGTATCTGTCTCTATACAGACACATCCATTGGCAAGACCCACTATAATTATAATTGTTTAAACATGAAGTCATCACATTTTACTGTCTTACTGTAGTAAGACAGTAAAAAGTAGAGTAAAGACTAACATTTAACAGAAATTTCTTGGCTTCTGTAGAATGTTATTTTTTAAATGAACTTTTTTGTCAGAGAACTAGTATGGGAGCATTTAATGTTGGCATAGTGTAAAAGAGACAGAAAAAAGAAACCTTACCAAGCTTCATGCGTGCTGAGGGTGTTATTCAGACTTCCAATAAATGTAGTAATTGGAAGTGAAAGTTCTAGCTATAATAAATGACTCTGACATGAGCAGGCTATTAATCTTCAGTTTGATTGGTTCTGCGGCTGCAGATGAAAAGGAAATCTGATTTTGTTGCCCAAAGTTCCCAAATGTAAACTCAATAAACCATTAAGGCTGCTAAATGAGGCATGAAGACTCAAGTACCTGAATATGCAGAGTTGGAGAACTGTGAAGAGGGTTGTACAATGTTAAGGGATAGCTTCCATGCATGAATTTACCTTTTCAATTTACTTGCACTTTTTTGTGGAAGGAAAAGGTAAAAACAGCAGATGAGTAAAGTTTACAAGAGAAAAAAAGGAAAATTGTTTTATAAATTGAAAACATAATCAGATGACTGTGAATGAAAATGTCTTCAATTAAATTTTCACATCTGTATGCAAGACCATTAACTTAAACATTCACACAAACACATTTTTTTTTTTTTTAGATTTTGGATTATGTGTAGAAAATTCATATAGTTAATTACATGGATAAAGCATAAATTGCACATTACATATGCACAATCATATGTCCCAAAATCTAAAAAAAAAAAAAATGTGTTTGTGTGAATGTTTAAGTTAATGGTCTTGCATACAGATGTGAAAATTTAATTGAAGACATTTTCATTCACAGTCATCTGATTATGTTTTCAATTTATAAAACAATTTTCCTTTTTTTCTCTTGTAAACTTTACTCATCTGCTGTTTTTACCTTTTCCTTCCACAAAAAAGTGCAAGTAAATTGAAAAGGTAAATTCATGCATGGAAGCTATCCCTTAACATTGTACAACCCTCTTCACAGTTCTCCAACTCTGCATATTCAGGTACTTGAGTCTTCATGCCTCATTTAGCAGCCTTAATGGTTTATTGAGTTTACATTTGGGAACTTTGGGCAACAAAATCAGATTTCCTTTTCATCTGCAGCCGCAGAACCAATCAAACTGAAGATTAATAGCCTGCTCATGTCAGAGTCATTTATTATAGCTAGAACTTTCACTTCCAATTACTACATTTATTGGAAGTCTGAATAACACCCTCAGCACGCATGAAGCTTGGTAAGGTTTCTTTTTTCTGTCTCTTTTACACTATGCCAACATTAAATGCTCCCATACTAGTTCTCTGACAAAAAAGTTCATTTAAAAAATAACATTCTACAGAAGCCAAGAAATTTCTGTTAAATGTTAGTCTTTACTCTACTTTTTACTGTCTTACTACAGTAAGACAGTAAAATGTGATGACTTCATGTTTAAACAATTATAATTATAGTGGGTCTTGCCAATGGATGTGTCTGTATAGAGACAGATACATGAGGTTACAACATCCTCTCAGTCATTTCCTTGATTTAAATGATGTGGTTTGGTAAGTATGCAGCATGGTGGCATAGTGGTTGGTGCTGTCACCTCACAGCAAGAAGGTTCTGGGTTCGAGCCCAGTGGCCGACGGGGGCCTTTCTGTGTGGAGTTTCCATGTTCCCCCCATGTCTGCGTGGGATTCCTCTGGGTGCTCCGGTTTCCCCCACAGTCCAAAGACTTGCAGGTTAGGTTAACTGGTGGCTCTAAATTGACTGTAGGTGTGAATGTGAATGGTTGTTTGTCTCTATGTGTCAGCCCTGTGATGATCTGGTGACTTGTCCAGGGTGTACTCCACCTCTCACCCATAGTCAGCTGGGATAGGCTTTCAGCTTGCCTGCGACCCTGCACAGGATACGTGGTTACGGATAATGGATGGATGGATGGATGGATGGATGGATGGATGGAAGGGTTTGGTAAATAAGCAAGACTCCACTCAACCGAGACATTATACCATCAATGTAGAAAATCTCTGCACAAGAGCGGCCATCACCCTATAATTTGCATGTTTGTACCTCTAATATTTCCCAGGAAAGGCTGTATATAATACTTGGTCTCTCCTCTGGTTAATTCCCACCCCTATGATGTACCATGGCGAGTGAACACTTCCTGACAGGGTTGGAGATTAGGCCATTTCTAGTTGTGAGGAACTCAAATACTGTTTGTCTCTGTTTCTCTGGGGATGGCTTCTCTGTTGGCCAAAGGCTGACTGCACATCACAGCTAATAACACACTGCAAGAAGCCAAATTTTCCCACAAACTGAATGGGCAAAAAAGAAAAATTCTGCACTCAGTTTAATTTAATTAAATTGCTTAAATAAAACACAGATATAAAATGACTAACTCATGGAAAGTCACAAAATTTAGAAATGTTGCCATTTGTTAGTGAATTGACAATAAAATGAAAGGTATAGTGCTGAGGAACATATTTACTCATCTAGTAGGGCTGTAGTACTCAAGTGTGGTCTCAGTTTTTGTACTGTCTTGGGCTCATTGCTATTTGCACTTGGACTTGTCTCAGTATTGGCCATTTGTCTTGCCAAATATACGAGTTGGTCTCAACTGAGTCCAGCTGCCTTTTTTTTTTTTCTCAAGCAACTCCTCTTTCAAAACAATTATTGATTAAGTGAGCTTGTTCAGAAAATGAACACTACTTTAATTTATTCAAAATCCATCTAGAACAGGCATGGACACTGGCTGCCTGGAAACCAGTGACTATATGACTCTGTCTTTACCTGGACTTTTTCTTCTTTGGACTTCATCTGGACTCAGTCTTGATCAGTCCTGGTCTTGTCTTGAACTCATTGGTATTTGCACTTCAACAAAGGTGGTCTTGACTACAGCTCTGTCACCCCCCACCACCAGAGTTTTAACTACATCACCTGTCTCCAAATATCCTGCAATTGCCTTCCCTATATAAGCTCAACAGTCACAAACACACCTCATGAAGTATCATTCTGTGGCCCGTACCTGACAATACTAAGCTGTTTATTTTCCTGACTGACTTCCTGTTATAGACCACTGTTCTTGTTTTCTTCTTGACTTTGTTTCCTCATCTTCCCTGCTTAACCCTGTTTGCTGATTGATCAACCCCACCTGTTTCCTGACTACGATTTCTACTTCATGATTTGGCTTCAGCTGCAGTTTGCACTGTACCCACTCTCCCCTGCATCTGCATCCATAAGTGCCTGTGCTCTGACAATGGCTGACTAGCTTTCTAATTAAAAGTACTAATGCGTTTGGTTTTAATGCTTTGTGCTGCAGCATAAGTTGTGGGATATTTCTCAAATAGTCTTGAAGAATGAGATTTCAAAGCCTGCACTAATAGCTCTATTATTAGCCAGTTTGCATAGTCACACTGGCTTTGATCAAGTCTGAGGACATGTACATAAAACACTCAAATAAATAGACTTGGACAAGTTATATTCTCTTTCTAAGCTCAAAATAACCATTATCTACAACAGGAAAAGCAAGGGAATTTTGTGTGTGTAATGCATGGAGAGGATGATGTCAGATCGCAGGCACTTATGAATGCAAACGCAGGGGAGAGCAGGTGTGGTGCAAACTGCAGACAAAGCCAAAACATGAATCAGGAATTGTAGTCAGGAAACAGGAGTGGGTCGATCGATTGGCGAACAGCACAGTGCAGGGCAGACGAGAAGATGAAGTTGGGAGAAAACAGGAACAGAGGTCTTAACAGGAAGTCAGTCAGATAAACCGAAGGCTTGGTAAAGTCAGGTACAAGACACAGAACCAATACTTCACGAGAAGTGTTTGTGACTGCTGAGCTTATATGGGGTTGGTGATTGCAGGGTAATTGGTTGCAGGTGAAGTGATTAGAATTCCGGGGAGGGGGGGGCACTATTGCTCTTGGGAAGTGTAGTCCAGAGTGGCCATGTTTGGAGGCTGCTCCGAACTCTGGTTTTCAGCACTGTTACTGACAGAACCCCACCCCCCAGGGACCTTCCTCTGGGAGCAACCTCTTTCTTTGGTTGACCTCTTTTTCTTGGTGCGGGCTTTTCAGGATGCTGGCTGTGGAATTCTTGCATGAGAAGTGGGTCTAAGATGTCCTTGGAACTGACCCAACTGTGTTCCTCTGGCCCATAGCCTTCCCAGTCAATCAAATATTTGAGGTGTCCATGTCTGTGGCGAGAGTTGAGGATTTTGTTCACTTGGTAGATAGACTCGCATTTGATGTCTGGGGAGGGGTTTTCTTGGGGGGGGAGTGTCTAAAGCTATGGGACCTTGGATAGCAGGTTTGAGGCATGATGCGTGGAAAGTGGGTGCCATCTTGCTGTGAAAGGGAAGCTTGAGCCTCTATGAGACCTTGTTAATTCTGTGGAGTATTCTGAATGGGCAAATGAACCTGGCTTGTAGTTTCTTGCAGGAGTTTGGAGCTCTGAGGTTTTTTTTTGGAGACACCCATACTATGTCACCTGGGGCATATTCTGGAGTGGTGCTTCTGTGCTTGTCAATCTAGTGTTTATACTTGACATTCACCTCCTCCATCCTTTGATGTACTTCTTCCCAGACTTGCTGACTTTTCTGGAACCAAGAGCCGATGGCCGGAATCTGTGTGGGAGTGTCATCCCATGGGAAGAGTGGGGGTTGGTAGCCGAATATGCACTGAAACAGTGTCAACTGAGTGGCTGAATGTCTGAGAGAATTCTGTGAGTACTCAGCCCATGAAAGGAAATGTGCCTACTCTTTCTGGTTCCACATGCAGTATATGCGAAAGGAAACAGCTCACTTTTTGGTTTGCCCATTCTGCTTGACTGTTGGACTGAGGGTGATATTGGGAGGGCAGGCTGACAGATATTCCCAGCCTGTCCATGAAACTGAATCATAGTCATGAGATAAACTGGGGACCCTGGTCACTAACGATGTCCTCTTGGATTCCATAACAGCGGAAAATATGGTTGAACTACTGTTCGGCGGTTTCAAATGCTGCATGGAGACCTGGTAGTAGAATGAGTCTGTGGGGTTTGGAGAACCTGTCAATTATGACCAAGAGGAACATGTGACCTTGAGACTGAGATAGCTCAGTGAGAAAGTCCAGGGTGATGTGTGACCAGGGTCATTGAGGTACTGGGGGAGGACATAGTTTACCAGCCAGAGGAACTCTGGGGATTTTGGCTTGGGCACAGGCTAAGCAAGATGAGACATACTGCTTAATATCTGACATCATATTCTTCCACCAATACTTGTGTTGGAGTTGGTAGGTGCATTGGCTGCTGGGATGTCTGATGGCAGGAGAGGAGTGCACCCAGCTGATCAGTTTGCCTCTAAGTCTGGGTGGAACATGCAAATGACCTGGAGGGCAGTTTTCAGGTGGGCTGGTGGGTTGAGCTTGTCTGATCTCTCTGTCAACATCCCAAGTGACAGCTTGCAGAAAACATTCAGGTGGAAGGACAGTAGTGGGTTCAGATGGGTTGGGTGAGGATGAGTGAATTCTGGAGAGTGCATCAGCCTTGGTGTTTCTGGAATGTGGATGATAGGAAATTATTAATTGAAACCTGGTGAAGAATAGGGCCCGTCTGGCCTGACGGGGGTTTAACCGTTTAGCTGTCCTCAGATATTCCAGATTTTTATGTTCTGTCAGAATCATGAATGGGTTTGCTGTGCCCTCCAACAAGTGTCTCCAGTACTCCAGGGCCAGCTTGACAGCCAGGAGCTCTCAATTTCCGATATCGTAATTTCGTTCAGCAGGTGTGAGTTCCTTCAAGTAGAAAGTGATTGGATGCAACTTGGGTCATTCTCCAAGGTGCTATGATAGAACCCCTCTGACTCTTATTTCTCATGCATCCACCTCCACTACAAATGGCTTAGAAGGCTCAGGGTGTTGAAGTATAGGGGCTGTGGTGATAGGGTCTTTCAGCTGGTTGAAAGCCTGATCAGCCGCTGGACTCCAGTGCAGGCAACGGGGTTCCTTCTTCAAAAGACTAGTGAGAGGACCTGCAACAGAGCTGAAGCCGTGGATGAAGTGGTGGTAGAAGTTGGCAAACCACAGAAAGCATTGAAGCTCCTTAATGAGGTGGAAGTGGGCCATGATGTTACTGCAGCGACGTTGGCTTGATCCATATTCACTTCCTCTGAGCTGATGACATATCCCAGGAATGATATCTGGCAGACATGGAACTCGCATTTCTCAGCTTTCGCATATAGGTGGTGTTGGAGCAGGCAAGAGAGGATGGACCTAACGTGCTCATGGTGGGTGTTTTCATCTGGGTAGTACAACCGCGATTCCAAAAAAGTTGGGACAAAGTACAAATTGTAAATAAAAATGGAATGCAATGATGTGGAAGTTTCAAAATTCC
>JAPFFA010000012.1:12259869-12273711 GCA_026153275.1 Sciades herzbergii | reverse complement strand
GTTTGAATCTCTCAATAATTATCTCTCTCGATAAGGGTTGGAGAGTGAGGCTGGTGTTCTGACGAAAATGTGAATGATGATAAACAGGATTGGAGATTCAAACTCTCAAATGCAGACCTACACCACATTACGGAGACAAAACCAATCAAGTCCTTCTGCTTATACTAGCGATTAAAATACCTGGAGCATGTCTGCAGGATGGAAAACGGAGACATAAGGAAACAGATACTTTTTGACGAATGCTTTCCAAGTTGGATGAGGTTGGAGAGACTGTTGGGGATAGATGCCCTGCAGATAAGGAGAATGATGATGGATAGGACAAAATTTCAGCATCTATTGGATACAATAGACACACCCTAAGGAGTCAAAATCTCCAGAAAAGGGAACACAATGATGTCCTGCGCAGCCCTCCCTCGCTATAATCCAAGTCCTGCACAAGTCATGTTCCTGGACTAACCTGCACTTCCAAAGTCCTGTGGCGATGGGGGAACAGCGAGCCAGCAGGTGAGGATCCACTCAAGCTGCAGTCGTGAACTTGCACACAGGCAGCTCAGGCCATTGGACCGAAGCAGCAGTGGAGTTCGGCAGCCCCAAGTGACTGAGCAGCCCTCATTAGGATCACTCTGCTCACCTCCAAAGCCTGAGGATGGGGCTAGAAAAGGTGCCCTAAAAATAGCCTGCTTCACTTCACCCCTCGCTAGCTAGCCACGGCTGGCAGGAATCCCATCACTGTGGCTGAAAGTCAAGAAACATAAGGAAAACTATATTCACCCTTGCATCTTGGAATGTTCGCACTCTGCTAGACAACACCATAGCTGATAGACCTGAGAGGAGAACTGCACTCGTGGCCAGAGAGCTTGCTCGCTACAACATCAATATTGCAGCACTCAGTGAGACTTGCTTCAGGGACACAGGCCAGCTGATGGAGATCGGAGATGGCTACACCTTCTTCCGGAGTAGCCGCAGCAGCGAAGACCATCGTGAGGCTGGCGTGGGCTTTACCATCAAGACCCACCATGTGCCGAAGCTTGCCAGCATCCTTGAGAGCCTCAGTGACCAGCTAATGACCATGAAGCTCCCACTGGGGAACAAGAAGAGTGCCACGCTAATCAGCACCTACACTCCTACCATGTCCAACCCTGACGAGGCCAAGGACAAGTTCTATGTGGAATTGGATGCCCTCATTGCTGCTGTCCCACAGTCCAAGAAGCTCATCATCCTCAGACACTTCAACGCTTGTGTTGGCACTGACCACCAAGCCTGGGACAGGGTCATTGGGAAGCATGGAGTGGGCAAGTGCAACAGCAACAGAGCCCTCCTGCTTAGGACCTGCGTCTCACACGATCGGACCATCACCATGTTCCTTCTACCAACTCACAACAAGACGTCGTGGATGCACCCTCACTCTCAGCACTGGCATCTCATTGACTATATCATCAGGGCAAAGGACAGGCGTGACGTGAGAGCGATAAAGGCCATGTGTGGTGCAGACTGCTGGACCAACCACTGCCTCATTGTCTCTAAAATGGTCTGACACATTCAGCCCAAGAGGAGACCCCAGGGCCAGGAGGTCATGAAGAGGCTCAATGTCCACAAGCTCAAGTCCACCCAGACATTAGAGGAGCTCCAGCGTCCCCTGGATAGCAAGCTCTCCAACAACCCCAGCAATGAAGCCAGCATCGACGAACAGTGGGCACCCTTCAGAGACACAGTTCACTCCACCGCCCTTGAGGTCCTCAGTCCGGCCACCAGAAACCACCAGGACTGGTTTGATGAGAACGATGCCGAAATTCAAGCATTGCTGAAGGAGAAGCACCACCTGTTCAAAGTCCACCAGATCAACCCCTCCTGTGCTGCAAAGAAGGCCACCTTCACCAACATGCGCAGCAAAGTCCAGGCCAAGCTCCATGCCATGCAAGACTCCTGGCTCAGTGCCAAGGCTGATGAGCTCCAGGGCTACACTGACAGGCACAACATGAAGAGGTTCTACGATGCACTCAGAGCCATCTACAGACCACCATCCTCTGGATCATCCCCACTTCTCAGTGCAGAAAGGTCTACTATGCTCACTGACAAGAAGCTGATTCTGGACAGATGTGCAGAGCACTTCAACAGTGTGCTCAACTGACTGTCAGCAATAAACAACAATGCCATCACCCGCCTTCCTCAAGTGGAGACTAACCCCGACCTTGATGCCCCTCCTACGTACGATGAGGTCCAGAAGGCCATAAAGCAGATGTCCACCCAGATGCCATCCCAGCCAAAATCTACAAGACAGGAGGCCTAGCACTGCTTGGTCAGCTGACTGACCGCTTCCAGTCCATGTGGCGCAAGGAACAGCTACCACAAGAGTTCAAGGATGCCACAATTGTCCACATCTATAAGCAGAAGGGAAATCGGCAGTCAGGCGACAACCATCGGGGAATCTCGTGCCTGTCAATTGCCGGCAAGATCCTGGCCTGTGTCCTGCTCAACCGCTTGCTGCAGCACCTTGAGCAAGGCCTCCTCACTGAGAGCTAGTGTGGCTTCTGCGCAGGTTGAGGGACTGCGGAAGTGATCTTTGCCATGTGCCAGCTTCAGGAAAAGTGCATGGAACAGCATCAGGACCTATACACCACCTTCGTGGACCTGAACAAGGCCTTTGCCACTGTCAGCCAAGAGAGATTGTGGTCATATCCAAGTCTGGCTGCCCGGACACCATCTCCATCGTGCATCAGTTCCACGATGGCACGATGGCCCACGTCCTGGATGATGGCTATCCATCTGAGGTCTTCCCAGTGACCAACAGGGTCAAGCAGGACTGTGTCCTTGCACCTACGCTGTTCAGCATGATGTTCTCCGCCATGCTCACAGATGCCTTCAGAGACTCTGATGCCGATATACCCATCAGATTCTGGTACGACAGAAAGCTCTTCAACCCCAGGAGACTCAAGGCCGTCACCAAGGTGTCCGAAACTGCTATCAAAGACTTTCTCTTTGTGGACAGCTGTGCTCTCAATGCCTGCTTCAAGCAAGAAATGCAGTCTCAGGTGGACAGCTTTGCATCAGCCTGTGACAACTTTGACCTCATCATCAGCATCCAAAAGACCAAAGTGATGCTCCATCCGACCCTAGGCAAACCCTACCAGGAGCCCAACATTGCAGTGAAGGGTCAAAAACTCCAGGCGGTTGACAGCTTCACATACCTGGGCAGCACTCTCTCCTGCTAATGTCACCACAAGCACTCTGTCGGTGGCCAGAGAAAGCGCTTCAAGGACAATCTGAAAGTCTCCCTGAAAGACTTCTCAATTGACAGAGTCCTGGGAGTCTCTGGCAGCCTGGTTAGCCTGGTGTGGTCTCATTTGGCAAAGAGCTAAAGCAGCAGAAGAGCAACGCACCTCCATGGCTGTTGAGAAGCAGCAACTCTGCAAAGCGAGAGCATCCAGCACCCCCCCCGCACTCCACCCACCCACCGATGCCCTACCTGTGGGAGAGGGTTCCTTGCCTGGATTGGTCTTATTGGCCATTTTTGGGTCCACAGCAGATCGACTTCAACCTAACCAGTGGACATGGTCATCTTTGGAAACCGAAGGACGAACAACTGTAGCAGCATATGCACTCTGGTTTGTATAAAATCCAAACTCCACGAAAGTTCGACTTACCACAGGGCTGAGATGTAAAAATCTGACTGAATTAACAAACTTCAAGTGATCATATACAGCAGTAATGCATGACCTGACCTTTCCTGACCTATATTTACAGTATGATATGGATGTTATATTGACTAAACCTCCACGACATTCCAATGTACGAGATGCTTTTGGTGTAAAACAAGCTTTAAATTCATTATATGCAAATGTAATTCTAAAACTTGACTAAACCAACAATCATACAAAACAGTTTGCTTGAGCGCTTTACAACTACATCTCCTGAAGCTGCAGTGCAACACACAACCCCAGTCCTCTCAATACACAGAGACTGCAGAGAAACACAATTACTTGTAAAAATCTTCATTGCAACGTGAAAAAATATAGAAATACATGTGTGTGTTGTCTTTCCCTCATTGGTATGAATCAATTAATATGCATCATGATATTCACCGTATTAATATGTTTATATGTCTTTTTTATACTGCACATTTCAATGCTATATGCCTAAAATTTTCTGATCACTAGCATATGCAGATATACTCTCTCCAGCAGCTGAAAAGACACATATGAAGTCATTGTGGAAGTCAGGAAATGATTGAGGTTTAAATATTTGATAAATTCTGAATTTTTTTCGTAACTCAGGCCGAGATGATTAATTTTATATGGCTTCCAGATGAAGCACATGAGCTGATACGCTTTCCAAAATCACAACCATGAAAAATAAGGCCATGCCTTATCCATATAGAAGAGAAAAATAAGATGTGTACTAATTTGATGCTGAGAGTAAGATATTATTCTTACAGACCTGCACGGAAGAATATTTTGGAAGAAGAACTGTTTCTCAATTTGAAACAGCACTGAAGAACAGGATAATGGGTAAAACTTTTCTTCATGATAAGTCCTTATAGACGTTCGCAAAGACTGATAAGTACAGGAAGATGGGTACATAGATTAAAAAAACCAGGACTTGCTAGATGTTTTTTTTAGATTTTGTCTCATAACACATGAACTGAAAAAAATGTTTGCTTCAAAGTGTTCATAACTAAATTGGGCTACAACAACTAACCAACAAAATCTATAATAGACGCTTTAACATTTGGTGGAAATTTGATTGGAATTGGTAGAGTACTTTGCAGAGAAAGTAGTACAAACTTTTTTTTTTTTACGTTACACCACACAGTTGGACTCATGAAATAAAGTGTGCTTTTATGTGTGCATCATTTTGATTTATAATCATTCTTTGGTTGGATTGTGAGAAACATGTCCCTGGTTCAACCGTGTTGCTTATCCACTGTGCACTGAGCTGTCCTATCTTATCCAGCTAAATCACACATTTATGGCCATATTTATTAATGTTGCCAAAAAGAAATTGAAAAACATTGGCCAAAATATTTCTGATATGGAATGAACATGGTCTTAAATAAATTATTATTGTACAAGATGAACATTTTTGTTATTTCATGTTTGGGGTAGCAGGTTAGCAAATTCAAATAGTCAATCAACTGTATGTTGTTTTGCTTTTTTGATCCGGTAACATTAATAAATGCTTCACTGATTCATTTTCTTTTTAATGTATCTTCAGTTTCTAGTCATCAAGTCACCATTCTGCTGTCAGTTTGTATTGAAAATCCCAAGAAGAAAATAAATAAATAAAGTCTTCGATTAAATGATTCCAGGCATCGAAAACTACAATTCAACCTCAAAGCTTTGGAGTCAATTCTACACACTAGAAATGATTAATCACGTTTAATTTAATGAAGCAGGCTTTGGATATTTATTTTGCATTTATTGTTTTCTAATTAAACAAATCAGGGAAAATATATAGCTGTAAAAAAAAAAAATGTGCAGAAAAAAAAATTTCACATATTAGTTTCTATGTCTCATTTAGTTGCTGAAACAAAACAACACAGAAAAGGTATTGTGGATGTAACTAATGTCACATAAGTTACTGTGTCTTTGATAACTACCAAGGCACCTGGGCAACAGCAACTCACTACACACACACACACACACACACACACACACACACACACACACACACACACACACACCATCTCCATAGAAAAGGCTCTGAGCAAGCAAAAAAGGCCTATTTTAGAGGGAGATGGTAGCTGATGCTTTTAGCTTTGATGAATTTGCTCTGCATCAGATCCAGTGGTTCAGCTGCTACATCATAAGTTTTTGATATTTTAATATGTCCCAGGTCTGTACACATACAAGACGCACCTCCCAAGAACTAGTACGAACTAATATCAAGTGCCTTCTCTTGAGCACACTCAGTAGGAAAACACAAAAGATACAAAAACGGGGAGCCATGTTATTAGCAAAAATGTGACCAAAAAAGAAAGAAAAACAAGTGGTCTGGTGAACAGCGGCAGCCCATATTAGTGAAAGTTCTTACTAAGAAAACATTAGGATTAGACCAGCTGCTATCAAATTTTAAAAAGACAACTGTTTCTTCAAGAAACCGCTCGGTCTCCAGAACTGATTTGAATGACATCTGACAGTGTATGACATCTGATCTGTCCTGCCAGCTTCAGAACTATTGGTACCTTTGGTTAACATGGGTTAAAAAAGCAACAGAAAAAAAAAAAAAAAATGTCTTCATATCCTTACTGTGTATGGGGGTGAAAATTTTATTACAGCAGGTTGTACAAATTCAGACAGACATCGAGCTAGATCCCTAAGGAGCAAGCCAAAGAGATTAGTGGCAAGGAAAATCTCCATGAGAGGACATGAGGAAGAAAGACTCAAAACGGAACCCATCCTGGAGAAGTAAGATTATTAATCATCTATAACTGTATACTGTGAAGTCAAACAGTAAAGTGTGAGAAAATGTGTGTGTGTGTGGGGGGGGGGTCCTATGATGAGTGATGAGCACATGACAGTCTTTAAGATTATAGCAACAGTCCTTAGGGACAAATCTACAGTACTGAGTTGAGATTATTCACTGAAACAAGAGACTAAGTAGTGTTTTATGAGTTTTATGCTTGGCACTGCACTCCATCAAGACCTTTCTATTAAATCACGTAAAAGAACTCTTGCCAATGAGCTGTATCAGATGCAGTAATTGTATTTGATATAAACGTGTCATAATGAAAGGTGGAGAGGGAGGATGAGTGGGTTCAGCTATACCATGGAGACTAATGAGCATGTCATCAAGTCCGAGTCTGTGTGGTGTATAAACAAAGCCCTGAGACTGAGAATCCAAAAGAATACTCACAAGGAATACTCATTCTAAAGCTGATGGAAAAAAAAGAAAGAAAACAGACAGACACGTGCCCACACACAGGGTGCATTCTAAAGCTGGTGTGCTGCTTTTTTTGGGGGGGGGGGACCCTAACTCATTTTCTTACAGCAGTCAACACAAACTGATACACAAATTAGTCAAAGGAAGATTTTTCTGATTAGTATTAATACTAAACAAAAGAACACAACACCAAGCGGAACACCACAGAAAAGGTACCAAAACAGAAAATGATGATTAATTGGAATCTGATGAAGAAATCCTTGTTCTGTCTATCTGTTCCCCTCCTCTCTTTCCTTCCATGAAAACAAGTATACAGCCAGACAGCCTTGTTGGTATGGCAACATAACAAAAAAAAGCTTGAGTCACCTATGTGGGATGCACGCTCACGGAGAGAAAGTGAAAAATAGGCAAAAAAAGAAGGCATGTGCATGTGTCGATGTCTTTGCATGACGGTAACACACACACATTTATTTATTTGCACTGGCTTGTGCTACCCCAATGGCCGGGTATTTTACCTCATCTGCATCTGAAACCAGAGCAACCGGAGGAAACCCATGCAGATACAGGGAAAACATGCAAACTCCACACAGAAAGGCCCCTGTCGGCCATGAGGTTCGAACCTAGAACCTTTTGCTGTGAAGCAAGTGCTAACCACTGCACCACCATTCCGCCCCCTAGAATACATCAGTATATGATACTGATGTTACATAATATACTAATAATATATAGTATGTTGGTATATTATAGCATCATATTACAGCAACATCATTCTCAGGAGGTTAGTAAAAGTAAGTTGGGTTGTATTCTGAATATTAGTGTATTATCAGTATAACTGCCATTGATTTCCACAGAGATTTAAACTTGCAATTAAGTTCAGAAATTAAGTGCATAAAAACACCCCAGAGAGAGAACTAGATAGAGTGTGATCATCTAGAGGGAACGCAGAGGGAGGTGTACATAAAATGGCTTCACTGGAAACAGAGATGCAGCTTAGAGAAAAACTAGGGCTGGTTCAAGGACACTTTCCAAGGAGGCACATATTTGTTTTTTGTTCATATGAGCTATCTGGTGAACAAGGGGAAGGCCCCTACCTCTTGAATGTAGACATTGTCTCTGGACTCCGTGAGCTTGATTGGTGTGTAACGCTGAGAAGCGGTGGTTTCGTCTTCTCGATCTTCCTCAGAGTCATCCTCAGAGCTGCTGGAGATCTGCTCTTCACTGGGTGGAGGAGGAGCACTAGCTGCCGTTTTACGTTGTAGCACAGCCTCCTCTTTACTAGACTTGTTACTGTAGTGGGGGAAGAAAAGTACAATGTTCAATGTCATTCAATGTTGAAAGACTAATTTAAAAATGCAGAAAGGACATATAGCTGATGTGGTCGCAAAAGTACTTGAATATGTAAATTACAGTCATTCCTATAACAAATGAACAACTGACTACAGTGGTGCTTGAAAGTTTGTGAACCCTTTAGAATTTTCTATATTGCTGTATAAATATGACCTCAAACATCATCAGATTTTCACAGAAGTCCTACAAGTAGATAAAGAAACCGAATTAAACAAATGGGACAAAAATATACTTGGTTATTTACTTATTGAAGAAAAGGATCCAATATTACAGATCTGTGAGTGGCAAAAGTATATGAACCTTTGCTTTCAGTATCTGGTGTGACCCCCTTGTGCAGCAATAACTGCACCTAAACGTTTGTGGTAACTGTTGATCATCCTGCATATCAGCTTGGAGGAATTGTAGCTCATTCCTCTGTACAGAACAACTTCAACTCTGTACAGGGATGAACAGAGATGAATTGGGATGTTGTTGGGTTTCCTGACATGAACTGCTCACACAACATTTCTACTGGATAAAAGTCAAAGCTTTGACTTGGCCATTCCAAAACATTAACTTTTAGCATGAACATTAATTCGTCTTTAACCATTATTTGGTTGAACAACTTGCATGCTTAGAATCGTATCATATCATCAGCACCCACTTTCTCTTGAGATTCAGTTCACCGATAGATGTTCTGATATTTTCCTTTAGAATTCACTGCTATAATTCAGAACTCATTGTTCCATCAATGATGGTAAGCTGCCCTGGCCCAGATGCAGCAAAACAGGCCTGAACCACCACCATGTTTCACAGATGGGATAAGAATCTTATGCTGGAATGCAGAGTGTTCCTTGCTCCAAACATAAAGCCAAAACTTTCTATTTTGGTCTCATACAGCCACAATTTTTTTTTTCTTTTTGGAGAGCAACCCTGCCATGCACAGCATTGTTGTTCAGTGATCTCCTGATGATGGACTCATGAACATTAACCAATGTGAGACAGCCCTTTAGTTACGAAGGGATTACCCTGGCTTCCTTTGTGACCTTCGTCGGCTGTCCATCGCTAGCGATGATGACTGCTTCATTAGGACGTGCAGACACGCGAGGCCCGCACCAGAGCAACAGAGTCGCCCGCAGCGGCGGCATGAACGGCCCAGCCGAGCCACCATGGAATATCTGGCCATCAGTTCCCGCATACTGTTCTCCTCTCCTAACAAAGTGCCTTGCACAGTAAGATAAGACAAACAATGTCATGCCCCCATCGTGTTGTCTCTCTGGATCTCCAGACCTGTTGCCAAGTGGTGCACAAAAGTGCCACAGACCTGACGGGTATGGAAGTTGCCCAGCAGTGATAACTGACTTGCCGAGCAATGCCATCCATTGGCCATTTGAGTGGCTCTTCCGCATGCCATCTGGTGGTGTACCATTAACCCTGTTGGGTTCATCTGCCACATTGCACCGAAAAGTGCCCTGCTGCCAGCGCCTAACTGGTGATGTACTATTTAACCCATAGCTGGAACCCAGGCAGGCGCTATCACTCCAGGTCAGAGCAGACCTAGGAGCAATGGTGATTAAGGGGTAATTCCACTTTCCCCAATACTCAAGGACCTGAGACTCACCACCAGTTGCAGTTTCAAGTCATACCCAGGACTAAAAGAATAGACTAGAACAGAATAACTTAGGAGAGAATAGAATAGAATATGACAAGATAGTGTACATTAAGATAGAACATGGAGAACAGAATGATCACAGAACAGAAGAGAACATGACTTGTGACCTTACGGACTATTACATGCCTTATCCTTGGAGTGATTTTTGTTGCCTATCCACTCCTGGGAAGGGTAACAATGATCCTAAATGTCCTGTCTGACTGTAAATAGGTGGAATCCAAACACTTTAGAGATTGTTTTGCAACTGTTTCCAGCCTGATGAGCATCAATAACTCTTTATCTGAGGTCCTCAGAAAGCTCCTTTGTTTGTGCCATGATGCACTTACACAAACCTGTGTTCTGAAGATCAGACTTTGGTAGATCCCTGTTCTATAAATAAAACAGGGCACCTGCTCACACCTGATGAGTCACCCCATTGATTGAAAAACACCTGACTCTAATTTCACCCTCAAATTAACTGCTAATACTAGAGGCTCACATACTTTTGCCACTCAGTGATATGTATTGAGGATCAATTTCCTTAATACATAAATGACCAAGTATAATGTTTTCATCTTATCAGCATTTGTTTAATTGGGTTTCTTCATCTACTTTTAGGACTTGTGTGAAAATCCAATGACATTTTAGGTCATATTTATGCAGAAATATAGAAAATTCTAAAGGGTTCATAAACTTTCAAACACCTCTGTATTAGCATTAGGGTTAGATAATCAGACATTTTGTCCCACTTAGTGCATGAGTCAGTGATCCTAGCGCGGAGTGAGCAGAGACCATGTGCTACTGTTTCACGCCTGAAAAACAACAGTCAGATTAAATATTCACACACTTCATAACATGAGTAGAACACCTCCTGTGTGTGTGTGTGTGTGTGTGTGTGTGTGTGTGTGTGTGTGTGTGTGTGTGTGTGTGTATTGTTTTCTTGTGTTCCTGGCACTGAAGGATGAATGTGTTTGTGTGATGTGTGTATGTATGTGTGACACAATAAGTGGGTTAGTGCCAATAATAAATGACAGTAACAGGTGTTGAGATCATCAAAACAAAACCACTAAGTGATCATATCAAGTCAAGGTGGCTGTTTTATTCTTGAAACAGCACTGTTAACATGGGTAGCAGCTTTTCAAGAATTAAATGAATCAAATAAACAACAGGAAATAATCTGATCTATGCAGTAATCAGATCTCGCACATACTGTTCATTTATGCAAGAACATTATCAATTTTATAATTTTATTAAAAGACACCAGCCTGAGAAATTACAACCCCGATTCCAAATAAAATGTACAGATTTTGGAGCAGCATGCTGCCATCCAGACGACGTTTATTTCCGGGAAGGCCTTGCTTATTTCAGCAAGACAATGCCAAAGCACATTCTGCATGTATTACAACGGCATGACTCCATAGTAAAAGAATCCAGGTGCTAAACTGGCCTGCCTGCAGTCCAGTCCTGTTTCACATTGAAAAGATTTGGTGTATTATCACAAAGGAGACCCAGAACTGTTGAGCAACTCAAATTGTATATCAGGCAAGAATGGGACAACATTTCATTTTCAAAACTACAATAATTGGTCTCCTCAGTTCCCAAACATTTACAAAGGGTTGTTAAAAGCAGGGGTGATGCAACACAGTGGTAAACATGCTCCTGTCCCAGTTTTTTTTTTAAACACATTGCTGGCATCAATTTCAAAAGGACCATATATTAAAAAACAAACAAACAAACAAACAAACAAACAAACAAACAATAAAATCTCAGTTTCAACATGACATGTTATCTTTGTACTATTTTCAATGAAATATATGGTTTCCATGATTTGCAAATCATCACATTGTTTTTGTTTACATTTTACAGTGTCTCACCTTTTATTTTTTTTTTAATTGGGGTTGTATCCAAACTGACAAAGCGTTTTTCATTTGCAAACTGTTTATATAATCTGGGTAACATTTTTAATAGAAGTATGTGCACTTCCTCAGACTATAGAAAACAGAGTACTAGATATGAAAAGGGAAATAGTATTTTGTAACCCTTGAAGCCCACAGAAGTGATAACATCAGCTCATCATCATACTCCAATGGAATCCCCCTGCTTTGCATCACTATGGAAATACACTTTATAGGTATAAACCAGTATAATTTAGTATAAAAGGATTTCTGTTAATTTCACAATGATGTGTCTCATTTAAAAAGCATACAACCATCGGATGGATCATCCCTGAGGTGAAATTTGGAAACATTACTGAATTTTCAGTCCCCAATAAACCATAAATACCCTGAGGTACATGCTGAACATACTGTCTGACTATATTAAATATAACCGTGGAGAAGTAACAATTTATAAATCCACTATTTTGAGTCTGGAGCCTCTGAAATTTTCTTCCTTGTGTCATCTCAGGGAGTTTTTCCTTGACATTAACTATTAAAATCACTAATTGAATTAAAGCGCCATTATTAACAGCGTTTTAATAGCTAACTATATGTCTAAAGTTAACTAAGGGAAATATAGGCTTATAGATTTTATTTAAGATTAATGAACTCAAAACTTACTCCATTTGCCTTGAGGGAAAACGAGGGCATCAATGCATTTTTCAAGTGAGAAAATGGAATCAAGTAGAGAGACTATTAAAGTGAGATAGAGGAAAAGAGGCTGGGATTCCAGGGAGTGCCAGTTATTATCAGAGAGTTTATCAACTGTTAACCATTCTAGATTCTGATGGAGTCATCTGTCGTTTTTATTAAGGGGGACAAAAAAAAAGACCCTTCTGGCACATGTTTAGAGTGATAACTTGTACCAGAGTACTCCAAAGGTTAAATCAGTGCTCCAACAGGAAAAAGCTAATCGGTTGGCAGGTCTGCAATCTCATGGATCACGTAAGAGCGGACAGTGCTTATTCTCATGTGGGCAGAAGTGGTCTCTCCAATTTAAAGCTTGATGAGCAAGAGCGATATCACATTTCCAAGCCTTTTTTTAAATGAACAAAATCAGCACTGGACAAAGTCATGTGACTTGAAGGAATGACTTCAAGTATTCTTAGGTCTAACCTTGATGTAATACACAAAATTATGTTTTTAATGTTGGCACTGATTTTGAAATTAAGCTGATTTTCAATATCATCTTTGTGAGTCATAGCATTTTGGCATGATTCAAAGAGGTTTACATGTAATTTTCTGACCTTGATTAGTGTTTTTTAGTTCAAGGCTGGTTGTATAAACTTTTAGTCACCACTGTTAGTAATGGCGCTGTAATAAAAATCCTCCGGCATCTAGAGACTAAGACCCATTTATATAGGAGCTTCTATAGGAGCACCATATAGTTTCTGTAGAGTGTACTGACCAGCTGCATCTCTGTCTGGTTTGGGGACTGCACAGCCTCAGACTAGAAGATTGTGCAAAGAGTGGTGAGGATAGCAGAAAAGATCATCAAGACATCTCAGCCTTCCATCTAAGACACTGCAGTCGAACGCTTTCTGACTAGGGCTCAGAACATTATAAAAAGACCCCACCTATCTGCATCACAGACGGTTCTCCCTGCTGCCCTCTGGTCAGAGGTTCCGCAGTATCTGGAGCAGAACAACCAGGTTCTGTAACAGTGTCTTCCCCCAAGCCATCAGACTCCTGAACTCTAAATAATCCCCTACCATATATATCTGGACAAGAACCTCACGATCCAAAATATGTGCAATATTCTACATGCTGTTATAAATCCTTTATTGCATAAAATATTTTATTGAAGTTTATTTTTTATTTTAAACGTAAAGTATCTAATCGTAAAATTTGACATTTTTGTTTACCGGACTATGCGCAACAGTTATATGCAGCACTTATATTGACGTACGCCAGCGGAACAAACTTTCATTCAAATGTGCATTCTATCTATCTATCTATAGTTGTGGTCAGGAGTTTACATACAGTGACATGAATGTCATCTTGGATATGAATGCCATGGCAATATTTGGGCTTTCAGTAATTTCTTTG
>JAPFFA010000012.1:12029976-12040504 GCA_026153275.1 Sciades herzbergii | reverse complement strand
GCACAAGGGGGTCACACCAGATACTGAAAGCAAAGGTTCACATACTTTTGCCACTCACAGATATGTAATATTGGATCTTTTTCCTCAATAAATAAATGACCAAGTATAATATTTGTCTCATTTGTTTAACTGGGTTCTCTTTATCTACTTGTGTGAAAATCTGATGTTTTTAGGTCATTTATGCAGAAATATAGAAAATTCCAAAGGGTTCACAAACTTTCAAGCACCACTGTTTATAATGACACTATAGCATGCTTTTTTTTTTTAATTCAGTTGTCACACTATATTTGTCAGATTGTTAATATTGTAACATATGAAGCTAGAATTCCCCCCCCATGAGAATCCAAGTGTATTGTTAAACTGGATTTCTTAATTTTCTTATGTTTCTCAAATTGCAGCAAAGAAAACCAAGAAGCAGGTGTTTGTGAGTTATAACCTTCCAGTGACAGCCAATCTAATGATGTTAGTGGAGAACCGAATAAAAAAGGAGATGGAGCTCCATCCTGACAAATTTTAACTTTGATCTACACAATAACATTTTGTATATACTGTAGTTAAACTAATAAAAAAAGATTGACACATCCATGTCTGTACCTGATCTTCTCACGTTTTACACTGCAGTGGCAAAGAAATCTGAATCCTGTAAAGCCCTGATGCACTCAAGTCTGTGCATGCTTAAATCTTGACTTACTGACCTGATGAAAAAGAATTATTAAAACGTATTTATTCACAAATGGCATGTCTTATAAAAACACAGTGGAAAGGATACATTTCCATGAATTGTACTGCATATTACTGATGTGAAACACTATTGAACAAGTGGTATAAAATAAGTACATTTCAATCATGAAACACATATCAAATTATCATTTAAATAGCAGTGAACTATTTTTTTTTTTGGCCAGTGAGGTAAAATTAAGGATTGGGTTACATCCTGACCCCAGAAATTTCTTTTCATAATTAGGATGTCACACTGTTGAAATCCATGTCCAATCTGTGTAAAAGATTTGAGGAGATGATCAAAATTTGATTCTCAGATTATCAGTCACAATTTAAGGCCAGTGCATCCATTTTGGAAAAACCTATTTGTATTTTTGCATATTTTGCAAATCAACAAACTAATCTCAGAAACAGTGAAAACATTTTATAATCTCATTCAGTAGTTCAGGAAGAAGGGGGAGGAAAAAAAAAAATAATTGAGCCACATAACATACTGCCCAAAACTGCCATTTACAGGAAATACTGAGCAGCCAAATCAGCAGCCCTTACTTCATTGTCTGTGCTCTGCCCTGTCTTTTTAATTTCCAAATGGAAACAGCAACTGTTCTAGTGTAAAACTATAGAATATTCACTCACTCAAGCTCACACACGCACACGTCTGCAGACCTGCGCCAGTTTCCTCAAAAATGCCTAGTTAAACCTCAGGACAGAGTTGACACTTTAAAGCATCTCTGGAATTGAACACGGTCTTTTCAGCCAACTAAGCTTACGGATTCAGCTTGTTTTCCCCCCCCCAAACATCATAATCCATAATCAGGTCTCGCTTCCTCGTTCTGCCTTCCTTCGTTTTCCCACACAGACATGCATAAGACCTACACACATGCATAAGATTAACGTGATTGGGTTGTTTTTTTTTCTGGACATAGTACAAAACTATAGAAAATGCTAAAAAACTGTGAGGCAATTTGCCAACATCAGCCTGAACTTAGTGGTCATTTGAAAAATAGACTTCCATTAATTGTTTGAGTGAAGTTACATCAACATTCATTTTCACAGCACTCCACCACATCCGGGATGGTGGAGTGCTGGATTAAGAGATTCGACACATTATGAGTAGTCAGTAGTTTGACATCATTCACTGGTTAAAATGCTCAAGGAAATCTTAGCGCTTGTAACCTCATGATGTGTCTGTGCTTGCGGGCCAATCAGATCGTTGCCGCAGTTCTTCATATGGCCTAGGCTGGCTTGGCTTCACACCGCACGCATACACGCAGTCAAGTCCTCACTCCATTCGCTGTGCTGTTACTTGGTGCTGTGGTGTTGTTGGGATTGACGACCTGATGAAGAGGCGTGTCCTGAACGCGAGAGTATTCTTGGACCTCTTGCCTGGCCAGAAGGTGGTGCTGCTCTCCAGGGAGGAGAGGCCTGCGCAGAAGTGCCTCCCCTTCAGCCAGAGATTCGGGCAGCGGTTGGCCAGTGGTCTCGGGCAACAATGGAATGCATATGATGCAGAGGAGAGTGCAGCATGTGAGGATGACATGGTGAAGGAAGAAGCCTTTTTGGTTGTGAAGCTCCATAAGTGGAGCAGTTAGCATGCCGAACACAGCGCTTGCCAGGACCAAACCTACACCTCCACCCCTAACACACACGCGCGCGCACACACACAAAAGAGCAAGGTTATCATTATTTACATTTCATATATGCAACATATCAAGTGATAGAACAATGATTTTCCAAAAAGATTAATTTCTCTCTTTCTCTCTCTCACCCTGACAGACAAGGTGCTGGTGTTTCAAACTTTTCCACCACAAAAGAACTCGTTTTGGGCCACCAAGATCATTCAGTTGCACTAAATCACTAAAATGCTCCAACTGGTGACAATTTGTCACCATGACATCAACTTGAGCAGCTTATTAAAAGACTTAGTAACAAATTATTTAGAGGAAAATATTTTGGTTTTGAATTAAAAAAGTATCTCAATTCTACAACAAACATCTAAGCTAGCGTTCACTCTATCTACAGGAGACTGCGAGTTTAAATCCTGGCAACACCAAGGCCATCCATGGAGCCAAAGGATCAAAATTGGCCATACTTTCGGGCATCTGTAAGCTCATGTACGGGGAAGAGGGCGGATAGTGTTTTCCTCCGAGTGTGTTCTGCTACACTGTGATGCAGCATGTGCAACAGTTTTGAATTCTCAAATCTGACTAGTTCAGTAGGTATTGATTCATTTTCTCAAACAGCAGCTCTGGGTACAAGGGAAATTACCCATGGTCTTTCATAGAATACTTATTTCTATAGTAACCATTAAGTCATAGGGATTTGTATGACAGACCTCCCCATAATCTAATACTGAACTTCCTTAACAACAAAACATTGTTGATGATATGGTGAAGGTTTCTGTAATAAAAAAGGACGAGTCTCCAGTTTCAGTGCTAGTCACGACTTCACTTTAAATGTAACTATAAACAGATAAGAAAAATATACATGGATGTAATCTGTTGGCACATTACTATGGTATATGAAGAATAAAACATGTTGTAGTAAAATCATCATCAGGGCAGTAACCCATCATACCACATCGGTGCCAATTATTTTTCTATCCCCCCCCCCTTTTTTTTTTTTTAAATTAAATTTCATTACACACGTCTATAAGCCTGAACAAAGACAAACACAACAATAAAGAGGATATAGTACGGTGTGAAGGAAGCATAAGCAAAGATGAAAGGAGATATGTGAGAGAGATATTTCACCTGATGACCGTAGGAGTGATCTCTGTGCAGTAGAAGATACTTAGAGTGCTGACAGCATGAGACGAGAACATTCCGATGATGGAAAAAGCCACAGAGAACCGCTGATTTAGCGTGTCCCTGAGAACTAATATTAAACAAGACATCTTTAAGTATCTGTGCGTGGATTAAGGGAACCTGTGTTTGTGCGTAATACAATAAGTCATTTTACCTGCATTGTGCCGAAGACTGTACTTTCCAATTACTGTTATGAAGAGGGGGGGAAAAAAAAAAGACATAAAAGCATTTACAAAACAAGTACGAGTCCTGCGTGGAAGACCAATAAACATCCCACAACTCAGATATAAACCAAGCAAGAATGACAAAACACGTCCTAAATATTAAATAAACCAACAGCCCAAGCTGAAGTCTTGCAAGCTGCACGTTAAAGCAATTTCAGCAGCTTTATAATCTTTTAGCAGCTCACCATTCATTAGCATCTCTGAAATAAAACATGTAAAAGCATATTGGTCCATTAAATAAATAACTACTCACCGGCCACTTTATTAGGAACACCCACACACCTGCTGTTTTATGCAGTTATCTAAATCAGCCAGTCCCTTGACAGCAGCACAGTTCATAAAATCATGCAGATACAAATCAAGAGCTTCAGTTAATGTTCACTTCAAACATCAGAATGGGGAAAAATTGTGATCTCTGTGACATGGGTGTTGGTGCCAGATGGACTGGTTTGAGTATTTCAGAAACTGCTGGGGTTCTCACACACAACAGTCTCTAGAGTTTACACAGAAAGAAAGGAGGGGGAAAAAAAAAAAAAAACCACTGAGTGACAGTTCTATCAGTGGAAATGCCCTGTTGATAAGAGAGGTCAGAGGAAAATGGCCAGATTGGTTTGAGCTGCCAGGAAGGAAATAGCAACTTATAGCAGCTCTTTACAACTGTGGTGAGCAGAAAAGCATCTCAGTATGTAACAGCAGAAGACCACACTGGGTTCTACTCCTGCAGCCAAGAACAGGAATCTTAGAATCAAGAACAAGTTCCTAATAAAGTAGCCAGTGAGTGTATAAACAAAGTGGTCACTAAAACGGGCAGCACGGTGGTGTAGTGGTTAGCACTCTAGCCTCACAGTAAGAAGGTTCTGGGTTCGAGCCCAGCAGCCAACAGGGGCCTTTCTCTGTGGAGTTTGCATGTAATCCCCGTGTCTGCGTGGGTTTCCCCCACAGTCCAAAGACATGTGGTTAGGTTAGCATGGGGCAGCCTTGGGCTGAGGTGCCCCTGAGCAAGGCACCTACCCCCCACCTGCTCCCTGAGTACTGTTCGCATGGCTGCCCACTGCTCTGGGTATGTGTGTATGCACTCATTGCTCATGCGTGTTTTCACGGCTTCAGATGGGTTAAATGCAGAGAGGAATTTCACAAGTGTACATGCGATGAATAAAGTTGTTGTTCTAATGGATTTATGGACACTAACTGGAATGTGTTAAGTCCTACATGTGTGTCTTTGTTGTATAGTAGTTTTTCCAATGTTGGTGCTGCATTTGCATTTGTTATTAAGATTACTTATTAAGCTAATCAGCTACTGGTGAAGCCAATCGAAAATGGCTTTCAATATAGCATGTATGCGCTAACACACGCGCGTATGTATATATGCTCACAGCTGAGCAGGCCGAGCTGCAGTAACGAGGCCAGTGCTGTGATAATCATGAAGGTGAGGAGGCCGCCTCGTCTGCCGAATGCTGCCACCACAGGACAAAGCACCAAACATGAGGCCATGGCGATCCCTGCCAGAGCAAAATAGTGCAGGTGAGAGGTGCTGCCCTCCAGAACACTGCGTGCAAAACAGTAGTGGATACCATAGCCAGTCAGCCTGAGAGAGAGAGAATGAAAGATCTGAATTAGAGTCCTCCTCACCACACTGACTATTATTAACCTGATTAACATGAAAGAAAGTGCTCTAATTTCCATATACACTTAACAAATCCCTCATTTATGTTGGATATCAGATATTTTCTGGAATTTATTAAATAGTTGCTAATTGATTAAACATTTCACTGTACGAGTAAGGAATAACATACAATGGACTGTGCTGTTAGTCACAAAGCGTTAAGTGGACCATTTTTGTATAACACACAGAATAGCGTTGAATGATTTGCCATCAATTACAATATTTTTATTTGGTAATAAACAACAGATCATGCTTCATAAGAGTTATATTTAATGTAGTGAGAAATCTGCAAGTTGAGCATGAAAAAAATATCTACTAAATCTAATTTAGAATTTGCAAAAAATAAAAAAGTGAAAATTGCTCAACATCAAACATACAACAAGAAACAATCCCAAACATATGGACATGAACCAAAAACCAAGAAGCTTGTACTTGTTCATGTCATCTTGAAAGCAGTAGTTTCAGCTCCTGTAATGCCTCCCTATGCACTTGTACCGAAACACTAAAATCCTCTCACTTGGAAAGTTAGACTTTCTCCAATGCACTTAGTCCCCCCCCCCATTTATCTGGCTCTTATTATTTAAACCGTGTGTGTGTGTAATATATATATTATATTTGTGTGTGTTCTGTGTAGTCAGTAATAAGGAGCAGTTATAAAAGTAACACTCATCCTGGGTTTTTAACAATTGCTGCCAACTTACATATTTGCTGCTATGATACAGAGTGATTCAGGGCACAGCCATGACCTAGGTCCTAGGCCAACATTTTTTGTAAACGAGGCCCCCTGGTGGCTTCGATGATCACATCTCAAAAAAAAAAAAACGCGCATACTCACGAGTTGACACAAAGCACTACAGTACTCTTCCACAGGTTCCTTGTGCTTCTCAACTGAGTGATACAGGAGGTTTTGGGGTTCTGTTGCAACTCACGCTCCAACTCTGGACACAACCATAATTCACTGTGACTTTTAGCCTTACAGGGTAAACTGTTCACTTTCTCAGAGATTTCTTTGAGTCTGTATGAGATCAGTCCTCACCTGACAGAATACCATTAGGGTCAGTAGCAGTGTCCACGTTGTTACTTCGGGCGATCGAGTACATTTGCCTCTTTGCTCTGTGATAGTGCTGTGTGGCCAACAACCAACGCAGTGACTCAGGAAAAACCCTAGAAAGAAGGAGGGTCAGAAAATCTTGTTTCTCATGATCCATGGTTTAGCGTCCAACTTAATTGTAACCAGCTTGGTAGGAGCATATTTCAACAATTGCTTCCAGTTGCTGAAATGTTTACGCACCCACCTTTCCCCAAAACTTTCCAACTCTATCCCACCTGTAATTTTTATCAAGCCCTACTGAAGCCCCAAACCTAAAGACTCAAGCCCAGGGACAAATGATAAATTTATTGGCAACCACACTGAACGAACACTAGTAGACTAAGGGAAATAAACAATTACATAAAGATCACATGATTATCCTAGAACAGAGGTTCCCAAACTTTTCAGACCATGTACCATTATGTCTCATCTCATTATCTGTAGCCGCTTTATCCTGTTCTACAGGGTCGCAGGCAAGCTGGAGCCTATCCCAGCTGACTACGGGCGAATGTACCATTATGTATCAAACCAAATTTCCCCAAGTACCACTTCCCACTGCAGATGCCAACAACGTAACAATGAAAAAGCCATCTCGTCTATGTACGTCCGCCTCTGACGACGACGACGACTATTACTACTACTACTACTACTAATAATAATAATAATAATGATAACAATAATAACACACACTATTTTAGTGAGACAGCTGCACCTGTTTGAATTGGCAGAGTCAATAACTTAGTTACTACCTAAAAATCAACAACTAAAGAGACTCAATCCAACTACGTCAAGGTGTTTACCGTTTCGCTAAAGTTAACGTCACCAGTTCATGCCATGTCAAACGTAGCACTGCGTCACCTTACGTGGCTAAGCACAGGAAAATTTTATTTCTAAAATATTTTAACACTTAATTTTTACATCATTAAATTAATTTTTTTATTTTATTTTAAAAGTTAAGACTTGGGCCAGCTGGAGTTTCAGCAAGATTCTTCTGTCCCGCCAGTCATACACATACCACAGTTTGGGAATCGCTATCCTAGAACAAAAGTTTTTAATGTAGCACATTATGTCTGTGCCCTTGACTAACATGTTTCAGTCATGAGATTTAGTGTTCTGTCCTCATGTTAACTGTATTAACAGTGGTCTGAATAACGTCTTTATTTGCACTAGAGATCTTTAACCATGATGTGCCTGTACTGTTACTTCTCATAGAGGAGTTGCATTTGTATAGAGTTGTATAGAGGAGCTGCTTTGCGCTGCACTTTCCAAAATTAAAAAGCTATTAGATCTCAAAAGGTTATTTTTCTTCCATTTAATGAATTATTACACCGATTATCCACCTCATTCAATAGAACAAACATGAAATTGTTTATATTATTTACAGCTGAGACATACACATTTTTACCTCCGCCAGCTTTGTTGGAGGAGGTTATGTTTTCGCCTCTGTTTGTTTGCCTGTTCCCAGAGTAACTAAAAAAAAAGTAGTGAACGGATTTTGATTAAATTGTGAGGAAAAGTAAGCCGTAGGCCAAGGAACAGTTGATTAGATTTTGATGCAAAACCAAACATGTGGCTTGGCGGAAGTATGTACTCTACTGAGGGCCCGTCTAGTTTATTCTGAATCTCAGTTCAGATTATTAATACATCATTAAGCAACATGTAAATATAGTTACTACTGAAGTCCAGATGGGATTATGCAAGTCAGTGCAGCTTAAATCTCATACCAAACACCCACATGGGATGACAATACACAATGCAAACAGCTATCGTTCACCCATATAGTAGGGATGAGCTTACCAAATGTATGGAAGCATTAGGACGAATGGGACAATGATGAGGACCTGTAGAATCTGCCAATCACGGCAAAGCACCGCCAAACCCGGCATCAGCAGCTGCCCACCCACCACCACCAGACTGGCAACCATTGTCATGGAGAAGCGCCAACCAGGCAAACACAGCTCAATCCCTAAGAGAGAGCATGGTAAGGTTATTGCAAACAAAAATATCCCATCTTTCATTCAAGGCTATTATACTCAGCCTGTCTATTCAGGATTGTATTACTTTCCTGTTTTTTATTAATGCAGATTTTTAGTTGTTTTCAGATTTCTCATAATTAGTTTTTGACCCGTTTAATTTTTTTCTTTTAACAATAAACCTGTGTCGAAGAGGATTATTTTCTCATTCTCTGGTTGTCATTGTGTCCCCAGGCTGTAAGCGATCTACTCCACAGAGAGCTGTCTCTAGCTATATACAGTACTTAATACCCAGTGTTTCTGTGTATACCTGCATCCAGATCTTTTAACAGAGAGAGCCGGAGGAGGCGACACTACTAGACATTCAGCGCTACTGTAGTATTAGAAGTGTCTCTGGAACCACAAGTTTATAACTCACTCATCAAACCTTATGCTAAATTAAATTTCCACTACATCACTTATGAGCCTGTTATGAGTAGATATTAAACAAAGACATGTAGGTGTGGCCTTCTCCCATACAGATTTGAAGAGATTTTTAGTGGTTTTATTCCTTAATGATTAATACAATATCCAACTTTCAATTTAAATAAAAGAGTCTTGTCTAATGTTGTTCTGAACCAAAATGGAGTTTTAAATTGCCTGCTACTGTTAAATTTAAAGGAAAAGTAGATGGATTAAATATATTTCATGTATTTGAGATTGCTGAAAAAATTTGAATAAAAAAAGCTCATTTGTAAATGAATTTGAACCAAACCATCATTGCGACATTATAATGAAATATTAAATCTCAAAAGTAAAATAAAACAAAACTGTCACACAGACCCAACAGCAAGCATACGTGTCCACATTTACTAACTTCACTTGACTATATACAGGATTTCAGGACAATAAGGAGAAAAGGTTTGCAGCAGAGCACAACCCCGGCAGTATGACAAGATGTTTGAAGCAGATCAAAT
Source organism: Sciades herzbergii (assembly GCA_026153275.1). Taxonomy (NCBI): domain Eukaryota; kingdom Metazoa; phylum Chordata; class Actinopteri; order Siluriformes; family Ariidae; genus Sciades; species Sciades herzbergii. The sequence continues at coordinate 12,031,071 of JAPFFA010000012.1, read as the reverse complement.
CGCTTACTCTGAGTACGAAGGAAGAAGTGAGAAACAGAAACTTACTCAGCACATAGAGGGAGAGTCTGATCGCAGCGAGGCAAAAGCCCTGAAAGAAGCGCAGAGTACTAAACATGGCCATGTCCACAGAGAAGGCCACACACAAGCCAAACACGAGCACAGACAACACCGAAACAAGGAGCACCGGAATACGACCTATCCTGAGAGGGGAAAGAGAAAGACAAATAGTTGTGTAACGAACACTTAAGTCAAATCTGTACATATTTACCTGCTACTTTCACAATACATTCATCATACTACAGTGCAGTCCTTACATGCGTATCCAGACAGAGGAATTTTCAGTGCTTTGACACCGTCTTGAACTAAAGACTATGGAGTTAAAGTGCAAAAGCTTTAGTTTGAGGGAAAACATTAGTTTGAGGATCTTTCCATCAAGATTCTTTGAACCTTGGTGCCAGTTAGTGAACCAGCCCACATTTTCACCATTTTTGAACCATTGTAAATCAAGGATGCGTCATGAACAGAGGATGCTGCACAATGCACAAAAGGAGTAAACAGTAGTATAGCAAGATGGCAGACTGGATTGATTACCTGTTCTGCTATTGGAGATATTTGTTTTCATTCTGTTTTTTTTCTGAAGAATGTATCTTTTCCATTCCCCAACTGCTGCGCTCTACCTCCTCTCCTAACTAATGACATGCATCCTGATGTGGTCACCTGTTCCAAACCAATTTATTTTTGGTCAAAATGCTCTGAACCGTTCAAAATTTGGTGCGCAAACCACAACAGAACCCATTCTCTAATAGTGGAAAAGGGGGAATCAATGACTGAGCCAGTTCTCTACAACCTTCTGCTGCCAAGTTACCACTACATTCACTGGACCACCAATTATTATCCAACATGCTTGGAACTTTGATGCAAATCCTTTGCTGATACACTACAGTGGTACTTGAAAGTTTGTGAACCCTTTAGAATTTTCTGTACTTCTGCATAAATATGACCTAAAACATCATCAGAATTTCACACAAGTCCTAAAAGTAGATAAAGAGAACCCAGTTAAACAAATGAGACAAAAACATTATACTTGGTCATTTA
>JAPFFA010000012.1:11912354-11924433 GCA_026153275.1 Sciades herzbergii | reverse complement strand
CAAAATGGAGGATCAGAGTTGCAGTCAGCTCTGTGTTTTAGTATAGCGGAAATGGCGATGAGACCGATAGACTTCCTACTGTGACGCCACGGACGTCAAGGTCATTCACTCAGGCCGCTACCTATATGAATCACTGTAATCGTAAAAATTACTATCTTAGATTTATTGTTAACGCTTAACACTTCCTATGCCATTCTTGAGGTCTCAAGGCATTTATAAACAAAAGTGAGGCCATGGTTCTGCATATGCGTGTTTCCTTTAAAATTTCAGTTAAAAAAAAAACAAAGTCAAGTCATAGACCACATTGGTATTAAAATGGTAAAATGTATTTTTTTTTTAATTATTGGTTAATTATTGTTGTTAATAATAATAATAATAATAATAATAATAATAATAATAATACTTAATATAACAAGCTTCACATGATGAAACTAAATAAATAAATAAAAACCCAGGGTATTATGTGGGTGCTGTACAACAGGTAAAGTCTTCTTAAAAGACAAGATTTAACTAATGAAGAGCAACGAAGCAATCTCCTCCTTGAAACATTATATTTACAGATTTTTTTTTTTTCCTCTCAATTTTACAATCTTCAGCTTCAGTTGCAAATATGGCAGAGGATCCTCAGAGGAACTTCAGGTCAGCGTATTATGAAAAGGTTGGCTTCAGGGGCGTGGAAGAGAAAAAGTCACTTGAAATTCTCCTGAAGGACAATCCACTTGGTAAGAGAAATTGTTTGCCTTCCACTTCAGTTACACTGTAGTTTTGTTTCCCATATTTCCTGTTTTTTTTTTTTTTACAGGAAATATGGGAGACAAATACACTGAACGATCATTATGTTAAAAATCCATTCAACCTTCATGTATGTAGGTATGTTAGTGAAACACACAAATCTGTGAGGTCCGTTATTCCAGAAGTAAAATAATGTCATGGTTGAGTGAGTGGAGAGTGGTACAATATGAGCCTCAGATATGTGTTTAGTGTGTTAACATCTATTAAATCATAGTTTGGATACTGATTTGGCTTTCTCTTCTTATGTCTTAACCTAATTACACAAAACTTTCCTTGCTGTCTTTCAGATGTGGAAAAGTTAATTACATTCACTCAGAGGTTTCCATTGCCCTCTATGTACAGGATCCACGTATGGAAAGTCCTGCTTGGTGAGAACAATCACTTTCCTACAATGGCAGTTACACACACACACTTTGTTCAAGTGCCAATGAAGTCTGAGCGGAATTATTTTGACAGGAGTATTTTTTGTTTTGTTTTTTTTTGCTCATGTTCTTCAGGTATCCTGCCTCCACACAGCGATTCTCACTCTCTGGTAGCACGTTACAGGCAAGAGCAATATATGGATATAAAAGATGCTCTTCTGGCCATGCGCTTTGTTCACACGGGCACACAACAAACTGAGCTATTCCTTCGCATGCACCAGTTGGAGAACCAGCAGTTGCCTTGCCGGTCAGAGCTCATGCAACCTGTAAGAACCTGTTCATGTGTTTGTATCTGCTATACGCATGCATTCTGTATGATTTCACATCAGACAGGAAATAAAATGTCATTCGAGCTATTTTTTTTTTTTTAAGTAAAAGTACAAGATTTTCAGCCAAAATGATTGTAGTGTGCTACAAAGCATGTAAAGATTATTAGCTGGGAGGAGGATTCTAGTTTTCAGTCTGTCTGGAACAAAACCTAAATACCTAAAAAAAAAAAAACACAACCTAACTTTGGACATGGGCATATAAGAGAATGTATACAGCAGTGGATTTTAAATTTAAAACACTCCTAAATGGGCAACATTCCTTGAAATTCGGTTCCTTTCAACGTCAGTATTTACATAAATACTGACGTTAAAAGGGACTGAATTTCAAGAAATGTTGCCCATTTAGTAATGTTTTAATAAATTAGCCTTGTGTACATACTTGTGTAAGCTGGCGTTTTTTGTTTTGTTTTGAGAGTGAAGAGGATGAAGATTTCTTGGCTATTGCCAGGGTGATGGAGGAGATTGTGGATGATCCAGTGGATTGCTATTGGCTGATTAGGTGCTTTGTCAACCAATTTAATCACAAGTTCGGCGATTCCATACCTCACCTGGTTTGTATGCACAGTTTAGCTTTGAAGTTTTGTTGTCCAGTTGTCAAATTATAAATAATCCAAAAGCGTGACAATATTATTAGCAATAAAAATGATTTAGTGAAGGAGACCGGGGGGGGGGAAAAACATCACTGCTCCCATGTGCGAAATCCCTCCATGACTGGGAGCCAAGGGAGCAAAACTGGACAGGCTAATGATTACCATGGATGGTACCACACAATTTTATTTGAATCGTGTTTTGAACAATAGTAATTTCACCAAAATAGATTTAGAAACATCTGGACAGTAGGTTTAGATCCCTAATGAGTAAAGCAGAAGCTGGAGACAAAATGAGGAAGAAACCTTGAGAGGAACCAGATTCAAAAAAAGGAAAGGGGTAGTGGGATAAGTCATGCCAGATACATATGTAAGTAAGGATAACCACTAGGATTCTCGATTATTCTGAACCAGAACCATTCTGGGGAATGATAGTCATATGACCTTAGTATATAAATACTAAGCTTATCTTATGTAGTGAATTAAACACATTCACTATACATTATATTATACATTCACTTCATAGTTTTTTTTTTAAAATACTTTAGAGTTTTCAGTGTTAGCAATGACAGAACAAAGAATTAAAACAAACCAAAACAAAATGGCTACCAGTTTTAAAAAAAGAGACAGAATATAAGAAGTCTTTCAAAAATGTCACAAAACCACCATCCTTACACTTCATGGGCTTGTTGAAGGTCTCTGCATGCATATGTACACCAACTGTTAAAGAACATCATAACTGTATTCCAGATGATCCTTTTTTTTTTTTTTCTACCTCTTATAGCCTAAGAGTCTGGAGCACTTCCTCTCCCAGGAGGACGGCCGTCTTTTGGCCCACCTGAAAACTTCAGGCAGTCTGGCTGTACTGCCCTATTCCCTTTGGTTCAGACGCTGTTTCGCAGACTGCCTGCCGGAGTCCAGCCTACAGAGGTTAGCTCTAATATATTTCCTGAAAATCTGAGTCTGCTCATCATCTTCTCTACTCCTAAGATTTCGGCTTAGAGCTGTAGCTCCTATAATCTGTGCTCTAAGGCACTCTTTCCTCTTCCTTGGGATTGCTCAGCAGTCTTGTGCTCTGTAAATGCCTGTTGCAGGTGTTCAGGTCCCAGATTGATCATGCCTATTATCCAATTCCACTGGGACTTGGCAGAACAAACAATTTTGCCATCCTGCCCTAAAGTACATAAAAAGTTTGGAAAGTTGACCAAGTTTCAACTGTTAACATAAACCTTATGAGGAAGACTTTCAGGTTAGTTACTCTGTGTCCACAGCACCCATGCTAGCTTAAGTAATAGGCCACGAGTCTTGTAGTAAATCAAATATTAGAAATGCCATCACCTATAGTGTGCCTTGATCCACTTTTTGACAGAAACAATAACAAGATTAGCAAAAATCAAAGCATTAGAGTGCCATACTCGGTGACTTGAATTCAACTTCTTGACAAAATGAGAATGTGAAAGACAGTGCACGTGTTGTGGCTTTTATATTCTGCACACATGAGCTCACAGTCGCCAGGTGACAACTTTGCTTTTAGTACTCGGCAAGGAAATGAGCAAACAGTAAAATTCTGAAGGAAACCACTCTGACAGTATAAAAGGAAGTCGATGCTGGAAATTCAAGATACTACTGTTTTGTTGTCACATTTAGAGATTAATATCCCACAAAAACATAAACCAACAGTGTTAATGACCCTGCTGAGTTTTGCCCATCAGCACACTCGAACTCAAATAGTGAAGCCACAACAGGAAAATAAAAAATGAAAGTCAGTGAAATAGAGTAACAGAATAAATGACTAGAGATGCAAAATGAAGGAGCTGTGGGCCATTCATTCCTTCATTCATTGATTTTTTTTTTTAAATTAAAAGAGGTACTGCACACTTAAATGTTTTTTTTTTTTTTAACTGCAAACTAAATGATATGACTGTGCTGGTGTTAATGTTGACAAAATTACCATTTTTATAAAAATCACCATTTTGGGGATGTAAATGGCTCAAAACGCCATCTATTGGTTAAAATAATTCGGAACCTTGCAAGGCCGGTGCTGAAGTAGTGTCAACCCTTTGGTACTTCTCTGCATCATGAATTTTTTTTGATCAAGGGAAAGAAAAAAAAAATTTAACGCCCTCTAACCAGGGATGAGCGGCCAGCCTCCCCGCCCCCCTCCTTTGTGTAAGGTTTGTGAGGCTGCGTTCATTTTCAAATATACTGTATGCCAGTTGAGACTCGTCATTCAACTCCTGCCTCATACACCTATGAGCCCTACAGCTGATCCACCTTCATGTTAATACCTCAACAAAGCCACCCTGTTAATACCTTTGTATTTCCTTTACCTAAAAACCTATTTCCATCAAACCAACCATCCACAGTATGACATTTTGTATGCATACAATTTTCTGAACAATTTTGATGCCCCGCCCCCAAACAGGGTAGCTAATAGCACTTCACTGGATATAAAGTATTTTATATAGCCAGACTCAATCTCCATGTCCTATGCACTGTAGGTTTAATAAAATTCTTCTGAAGAATCTGATTTGCAAACATCACTAGTTATTGGTGGTATATTTAAATAATATTGGCTGGGTTTTTTTTCGTGGTCTTTCAAGATATATTCCATTCAGCTAGCATGATATTGAAGGAGTCGAAGATGAGTTCAGTATCATGCTAGCTGAATGGAATATATCTGATATACCACGAAAAAAGCCATTATTATTATTATTATTATTATACATACACATTCGATGGAACGATTATAGATTTTACAAAAAGTTAAGAACAGGGGGGTGGGTTACCAATATCCAGTCCTGATTCCGATCCAATGTAATGTAAGTCTCCATCAATTTTCCTCACCTCCAAGTAGAACTTGGACAATATTTCAGCTATTGTGCTGTCTTCCAGGTTTTCAATGTCCGTTGGTATGTTTTTCTCTTGTAAATATGCATGAAGAATATCTAATGACGTTTTGGTAGCCTTTCAGGTGTTCAACGCATCTTTCTGTTTTCTGGCGAACAAAGAAATGCTTCTGTGCATGCGCAGCAGAAAACGTCATGTCACACGTCGTAGCTGATGTGAATATCCATGAATTGGATATTCACATCAGCTACGACGTGTGACATGACGTTGTCATGACAACCATGCAATATTGTAAACCATATTGCACGTTCATTCTCAATTGGGTAGAGTGTAATGCACGTAAGATAAGCGATACCCTAGCAATATTGCATGCTATCAAACCAAATGAATGAAACCTGCTAGAAGGGAATAGAATACATATTTTTATTCCATGGGAAAAAAATGTCCTGTATGTATAATAATACTGTATATTCATTGATATTGTAGGAAGGTTTGAGGGAGAGCAGCACTGCTTGTGTTTTTCCAGTATGACTACTTTGATTTGTATCTTGCATTGGTAATGTGTGTTAACAGAGTTTGGGACAAAGTGATCAGCGGCTCCTGTAAAATCTTGGTGTTCGTGGCTGTGGAGATATTGCTGAGCTACAAGATCAAGCTCATGGGAATGAGCCGAACAGATGCAGTGGTAAACTTCCTGAGCAATGTGAGGGATCACACACACACACAGTACTGTGTTAGCAAACTTGCATTCATAATCATAAGTTTAATTTGCTGTATATTATTACTGTAACTTGAATAACCGTTTATATTTGGTCGGGCATTATCTCTAGCTTCCACGTCTGTTGCATAAACTCAAATGCTTTCTTGTATTGAGAATAGAAAAAAAGAAAAACATGTTTACTCAAAACTCCTTTCTCATGCAAGCCTAAGGGCAGTTGTTGAGGCTGTCAGTACACATTTATACAAACCCCATTGTTTGGTGAATGGCTTCATGAACTCATTCAGGTGTTTAAAAAGCTGGGTGACAGAAAGTAATGACCTGTTGTGATTACAGGCAACATTTCTTTCTTATTATTATAAAACATGTTGAAATGATTGTCCTTGGTTTCCACCTGATACGCTACAGATGCTGTCGCTGGAGAAGAAATTGGAGCATCATGTTTTAAATTGATTTTCCCCTGTAAATTATGCTGTCATTTGCGTACAATATTAATATATTGTATTCCTCCTTTCACACTTTTTATATCTTGTATAATCTTTTTCTTTCCTTGTGTAGATACCACAGGAGAACACCGATGCCATAGTGACCAAAGCCATAGAACTGTGGCACAAGTACTGTGGGACTCCTATGCACTCCTATGCACTCTCTTTGATGCCTGTGAACTTGGACTTAAGCATGAATTCACATTCTGAGAAGTGTGTGGTGTCTGTGAGCACCTTATGATCTTCAAATTCTACAGCTCTGTGACTAAGTTTACATGCCATCTAATAACTCGACTCCTGGCTCAGTCAGAATAGAAAATGTTCATTTAAACAACTCAAATCTGAATGAAATTTTCTGTCTCATTGGACGAGGTGGATAACCCTTTTAATAATCTGTTAAATAGAAGAGAAATGACCATGTAAACTTCTGATTACTTAATATTTGTTTGTGTATGATCAGAATCAGCACTTATGCAGTAAAAAATGATAAAGGAGGTAAAAACTTTCATGAAACCTTTATTTCTTGTGTTATTCTTAAAAATGGTCTATATACAGTTTTTAGAAGCCAGGAAAGGAATTATACACCGATCAGACATAACATGAAAAACCATAAATTAAAGTGCATCCTGGTGCCATCTCTTCCCCAGGTAAGCAGCACACACGCACACGGCTGTCCACGTGATATAAAAAGAAACATGATTTATCAGACCAGGCCACCTTCTTCCATTGCTCCTTGATCCACTTCTGATGCTCACCTGTTTTCGAGTGGGTCAGCATGGGCACTCTGGTCTGGTTTGCAGCTACGTAGCTCCATATACACAGTAAGCCGTGATGCACTGTGTGTTCTAACTCCTTTCTATCATAGCCAGCATTCACTTTTTCAGCAATCTGTGCTACAGTAACTCTTCTGTGGGATCGGACCAGACGGGCTAGCCTTCACTCCCCATGCACATCATTGAGCCATGCGTGCCCATGACACTGTCACTGGTTCACCAGTTGTCCTTCCTTGGACCACTTTTATTAGGTACTAACCATTGCATACTGGGAACACCCCACAAGACCTGCTGTTTTGAAAATACTCTGACCCAATCTTCTATCAATCACAATTTGGCCCCCTTTTTTTTTTTTTTAAGTCACTCAGATCCTTAGGGTTGCCCCCTCGCTTCCAACACATCAACTACAAGAATTGGCTGTTCACTTGCTGCCTAATATATCCCACGCCTTGACAGGTGCCGTTTGTAATGAGATAATCAGTGTTATTCACTTCATGTGTCATGTTAAGGCTGACCAGTATATATTTTTAATATACCAATAGAAAATATGCATTTTATTTTCAACAAGTAGCGCACTCTTGCTCCTGATTATCAGGGGAATATGACATGCTGAATAGCTTTTCTACTGTCAAACTTTTCTTCTCGCTGTCTAATATCCAAGGCTGATTGATGTTTTTCTGTGAAAGAAATAAAAAATTGAACACACTGACCATACCCTAGGTAATGTGTATAAAATTCAAAACTGTTTACAGGGTGTCTGGTTTAAGATACAAACAAACAAATCCCCCCCGAAAATCTTTGCATGTGATACATACGCAGGCAGTGAGCCTGTTTTTGGACAAGAATTGAAATGGCACAAAAAGATTCGAGATCAAAGCTCCTTCAGCCCCATTTCTTACATCAAACGGATCTTTTTAATAAGTGTTTTTTTACATCAGAAACTGCATACATTGTCGAGGAAAAAAAAAAAATGTACGACAAGACATGCACCTCTTCCTTTCATTAAATCTTTCAGCTAATAGCAGCAGGAGAGGAGCATTAGGGCAAGACTGTAAACAAAACACCACTTGAAATCCACATGGAAGTCAATGCTGTAAGGATTGAAAAATATATTGCAACACAATGTACACCTTAACCAATTTTTTATGGGAAGAATGTGCAATACAAAATGCTAAATGTTTCGTCACAATCACTGAACAACTTATTTTTGGCCTCTGTCTTGTAAACAAAGCACAGACGGACAGGAGTGTGTTCTAAATGCTACCTCAAACCCACTGAGGTGCACTTCATCAGAGTTTCCTATTTATTATCATGTGCACTTTTAGGAGGTTTTTTTTTTTCAGACAAAAGCAGTGAAAAAGAGCTGGGAGTTACTCATAAGCAAGTGCCTTATAAGACATTCAAGACATGGACAAATTATTGCTTGGTTCTTGACACTTGTTTGGTACAACTGTCATACAGGAAATTTCTTATTACAGTCAAAGTGAGATGAAAACATCTGGATTCTTTTGGTTTTGTTTGTGGAAAAGTCATCACTACTAAAATTATGACTCAAGACGGACAGGAAATGGAGACTAAATGTGTTCTTTGAATATTAAGATTCTACTATGTTTCCATGTTTTTCTTTGCTTGACACCTACATGGGTACAAAAATGGGTTTGTGACCAGTTACAGGGCCACGTGCACCAATTTACACCCACCTCATTTGTTTAATCAAACACTGGGACAGAATACTTAAAGTAATACAGACACCTAAATAAATTCATTCTTCCTTATGACTCCATGAAAATAAAGATAGTTATAATTTTCACTCACAATGAGATTGTGAATAATAAGCCTTTGATAATAAAAAAAGAAGGAAAAAAAACCACTAAAGCAGCACGATGGAGCAGACGGGAACTGCAGCACCTGATATAGTGAGAATTATTACACCCTGTATAGTGGACTCATAGGCAGCAGCAAAGAAGAAAGTATTCAGCTTTGATTTAAAAGAACTGAAAGATGCAGCAGACACAAAGTACTCTGTATTTATTAACGTGGGAAATACACTCAGTATAATATGGATTTATCAAAAAAACACATGCATGTATTTATTATTTTGAAAACCCACCAGCCGGCTGATCTGGCACGTTTTAATTGTGTGACAGTAATGACATAAATAATGGTGTGGCGAAGTAGCGTCCGAAAGTGTTTGGGTTTTTTTTTTTTTTCATTTAACCAATGAGCTCACTATATAGTCCTCTGTATAGAATTCCCTAGACTGTGAGTAGGGAGGAGTGAATAAGTGAGTGATTTCAGACACAGCACACAACTTTCCCAAAGTCTGACCTTTCAAATGATTAATTGCTGTGTCATAGCGGAAGCCGGGACCTTTCTTCCACTCCACTGTGTTGATGTTTGTAGCTACCGTTAGCTGCCAGGTAGTTAAGCTCAAAGATGGCTAAAAGATGGTTACACGGGTCCGATTTTCTGACGTGTTATGGGGATAATAATCAAAGTGCCCCATCCGTCTACCCTTACGGAACGGATAGACGATATGAAGTTATGGCCCGACGTCAGGTACGTCGACATTGTCAATTATTTTATTCTTAGTGAGGGTGTTAATGGCAAGAAGCTAAGGAACTACAAAAGCACAGAGGTGTACAATTATCTACACAGTAATAAAATTGGCAAAATTATGTGTAAGAGAGGGTGAGTTTGTTTGCTTAAAGGCTGAGGTTGAGCCTAGCCAGAGCAAAAAAAGGGAAACCCTGCAGTCATGCAGCAGCTATCATCTGGAAGGGAGACTATGTCAGAGTAGAGTGATTTGTATTATTGTACTGGTTTACTAATAATGTAGTGTTTATATATTGTAAGTTGCTTTGGGCAAACGTGTCTGCCAAATACCATAACTATAACCATATTAACCATAAGCACCTAGCTCTAGTCTAATAGAACTCCTCCAGCCTACTGTACCGTGATGTCTCTTGTATAGGCTCAAGAAGCAAAAGCTAGGTGAGAAGCACAGGCTAACCATTTTAATACAGATGCTGTCAAACTCTGGAAACAAACATACCATACTTAAATAATTCCTTGTCTATGTATTTGTTCAAGCTTCTTCAACTTCTTAACTACTCAGATCATTCCAGATATTGGATGGTATTTGTAGGCTATTTGTTTTTACTAGTACTTCAGCACTGGTCGCTCTTGGATTCTCTTGGCTACTGAGGCTACATGCACTTATTGTTAGTCACTTTGAATAAAAACATCAGCTAAATGACTGTAATGTAGTGTAATGTTTTGAATAATGTACAGTATCTAGACAACAATTATATAGAATTAATGTTGTTGATTAATCCATTTCTGGGGGCATACGTTAAACACCGTGGGTTATTATTCAAGTAAAAATGTTTTTTTTAATTTTTTGTGTTTGACTCGAGGAAATTTAAGAGCCAATTTATTTTGGCCTGGGCCACTAAAAATTCAGGGATGCTGGCCCAAGTGGCGACCAAGCACTGAAGTTAATTTTTAGCCCTGCGCATTAAGATATTTCTTCTTCCTTAATGGCTTCAACAGTATTTTGTATACAGTAGTAAGCATTTCTCATACAAATTGATGCAAAATTACGCTAACCCCAATGCAGGCTTGTTAAATTAGGAATAAACAATCGAATCAATTCAATTAAAAAAATGAAACTTCTCAGAGCCTGCATGTTGGACATTTCAGATAATGTAAAAGTAGACTCTTTTAAAGAAATAGAGCATAAATTAAAATGACAAAGTTTTAAATTAAAAAGTGGTTTATTTGTTCATTTATACATTGCACAATTTAATTATTTATATATTGAGAGTGGTCTGCTCACAGTGCATACACAAGCAACCAGCTATGAGGCTGAGTGCTTAGAGCTCCACTGCAGACCAAGTAACTGTGCCAAATCCTGTCTGATCTGCAAACACCAGCTTTTGCCCCTTCTACACTTTTCCACATATTAAAAATTCACACGGCTCATCTGTTTATTGATTTGTTAGCCAAGAACTAGTGGTGTGGCTTTGATGTCTTCCTAATGCCACTCTATGAAAGATCATAGATAAAATTATGGAGGCTTTGCCACATAAGCTTCTTGTTTAAGGGGATTACTGAGACTGTAGTTGAATGATCTTTTTTATTCTCCTTTGCACAAACAGGATTACCACCCGCTGCTCCCCCCCGCAACCAGCATAAATAAATAAATAAATAAATAAATAGAAATCTTAACTACCTTTGATTTCATATTTCAGTTTAAACTCTCTTCAGCCTTTGAAGAGGAAGGGAATTAAGGGAGTCAAAGTAATGCTCTTTTAAAGATCAGACCAAATATTGTAGCAAGGTAGCAGATATGCCAGATATGTCAAAACTCTAAAAGACATTTTGATCTGAGGATGCTGATATATTTCATGTTTTCATGAGCTTGCATGATCCTATATCAGTATTCATTAGTTTCAGCATTTCGTCAGTCCATACTTTGGCTTTTGACAGTGAAAGTTACTAAGGAGGAGTCTTGGAGTCATATTAAAAAACCTTTTAATTTAGAAGAAGAAGAAGAATATTCTGAGTTAGACTGATGAAATATGATGGAACTGTTTGCCTAATGACTGTGTGTGACAGAGATAAGGCACCTTCTTGATTTTGTGTCGCAAGGGCACCAATAGGTATCTTTTAATTAGGTAATTTGAATGTTTGTTGGGAGTTTGGAGGACAGACAGCAACAGTTTTCCGACCATACATCAAAGTTTCTTGACTCATGTTAGATTTTGTTTTATCTTTTATAAGAAAAGTCAGTCAGAGTTTATAGCCTACAATAAATACATTTCAGTGATTTTGAAGTCTACATCTCTGCACGTGCTTTATACAAAGTGTGTGTCGGCAACTCCCAACCTAACCTCATGTGGCTATAAGGGCCAGGATAGCCACAATAAGGAGACTAATAACACAACAGCTTTTGTGCACCCACAGCAAACAGACTTTAGTAAGGCTAATTATTCAAGAGTGGTGTAGATGCCGGCATCTGCATTGTGCAAAAATAGCTTTTCTCATCTCATCTCATCTCATCTCATTATCTCTAGCCGCTTTATCCTGTTCTACAGGGTCGCAGGCAAGCTGGAGCC
>JAPFFA010000012.1:11711275-11723953 GCA_026153275.1 Sciades herzbergii | reverse complement strand
ATTTAGAGTCACCAGTTAACCTAACCTGCATGTCTTTGGACTGTGAGGGAAACCGGAGCACCCGGAGGAAACCCACGAGGACACGGGGAGAACATGCAAACTCCGCACAGAAAGGCCCTCACCGGCCACGGGGCTCGAACCCAGACCTTCTTGCTGTGAAGCGACAGCGCTAACCACTACACCACTGTGCCGCCCCGGTGTGACACATATAATGATGTATATAAACCTACATACATACTATATACCTATACACTGTATGGCCAAAGGTATGTAGATGTCTCACCATGATCCCCATATTGCCACAAAGTTGGAGGCACATTATTGTATCCACAGTTTTTGTATGCTGTAGGAGGAAATGTCCCTTCACTGGAATTAAGGTGCCCAAACCTGTTCCACAATGACAGTGCCTCTGTGCATAAAGACATGGTTTGCTGAGGCTGGAGTGGAGGAACTCAAGTGGCCTGCACAGAGACCAGACCTCAACCCCACTGAACACTGTCTTTTATACCAGAATAATTCTTCAGTCAAATGCAAAAGGGAAGGGAAAGGATACATCTGGAGACAGGATCTTTACAGTCCATGAATTTTGTTCTTCAGATGGAGAAATATGGGAGTGCCAAAGTTTGAGCCCTGATCTCAATTGATGACTGCATCCCAGACCTCCTTGCTTGACCTCACTAATGCTCTTGTGACTGAATGGACAAATCCCCACAACCCCTGCTCCAGAATATAGTAGAAATCCTTCCTGGAAGAGTGGAGGTTATTATAACAGCAGTGGTCAGGCCAGCTCCATATTAATGCTATGCTTTGCAATGGGATGGACATCTGGGTGTTATGCTCAGGTCTTTTCATATTTTTGGCCATTAGTCTATATGTTTATGTGAACCAAAATGGTAGACCAAAAATAAGGTAAGAAGCACACAATATATGACACCCACCCCCGGTTGAGGAACAGTTTCAGAGGTATTTTACTTGCTGGAAAACGTCTATTCCTCAGATTGAGAACGTGATTCCATTTTTATACACCATCAATGCCTCTTCATCAGTAAGAGCCTCTCTTTAATCTCTTCACTGTTTACCATGTTTAGTGGGCTTACTAAGATAATGTCAGGTTTGTTTAGCTTCAGTTGGTGTTGTGTCATATCGTGAACACTACTAGCTATTGTTTAAGTGAGTCAAGTAGGTCAAAATGACAGTGTCTTCCTGTTTTGACAGGAAATATGTCAACATATGGAATCAAATCACAGCTATGAAGCTATTTTATGGGGCTTTTAACTCTCAAACACTACTGTAAGCAAAGAAACATGCTAAAGATAAATACAGTTGATAAATACACCAACCTTTTTCGCTCCCATCAGTGCAGCTTTCTGTAATTTGCGGTAGCAGTATTTCGCATAGCTGCTGACAGCCACTCCTACATTTACATGCATACACACAAATACTGGTCAATATGGCAAAAACTTGGACATTTATTATTTTTCTGCAAAATCCAAAAAAAAATTGATTAGCATCATTATTATTTAGAAGTAAAATTTTCTACAAATTATGACACTAAAAGAAAATATGTCTCAGCAGAAAATCATTGGCATAAACAGAAAATATTACTGGACACACTTGGTATTCTTAGTACAACTATGCATATGTCTGTGTCCTACCTTTGGTGTCGTTCAGTGGATCAATGTGTCTGTAAATGTAACCTTCCAGGTAGTTGTGGAAGCGTGGTGTAGGAGGAAAGAAAGCGAGACAGATGGCCATAAGTTCCCAGCCCCTCTGTAAACTGTCATAACGGAAGTTTTCTGTGGTTTGTCGGCACAGCTGAATGTACAGCTCATCACGGAGGCCTTGGTTGCTCCAGCCACGTACTGCAATCTCCAGAGCCACAGCCAGAGGCTCACCTTTGGCCTTTCTGTCCCCCATGTAAGTCTGGATGTGCTTGAAGAGCTCCACAGCCTCACGCTTGACCGTACGGTCTATTGTGTGGATCATGGGCTTTTTAATGGGCTCGCTGCTCCAGGCCAGCATGTTTGCAATGGACACCTTCCTTCTGAACAGACCCTGACAGATGGAGAAAGGATAAGATAGTGTATAGATCTTTACCTTCCAATTAGTCCAAATAAAAAAGATCCTTATGCAACCTTTCAGCTTTTATTTTTAATTTAAGTCACACCCTCTATCCCTAAGAACAATATTATCTGCACTGAGTGTTGTAAAATATAATCATGTATGGAGGGTAAGTACTTGTGTGTGTTTGCTGAAATGCTTAGATGCCCAGTTCTCAATATCGGTCTCGGAAGAAGGCTTTCGCAGGGAGAATTCTGGAAACACACCACAACTAGCACTGGGCATCATATTTCGAGCATTCCGACTCGCCTCAAACTGTGAGCATGCACCAAGATCTTCCGACTGAAAGAGAGAGATAATGCAGTTATAAACAGCATTATAAAGAAATGCAAGGTGTGCCTGAACCTCAAGGTGGAGCAAAAAGAAGACAACAGAGAGGCAGGGGGAGAGACAGAGGAGGCGGTGGAGAGGAAGTTCAACAAGAGGCAGCCTCAGGGCGAAAGCAGGTCAGAGTCTGAGTTTCTAAAATAAGCGATAAAAAAGCATTCTAGAGCAACGATTCATCCCACATCATCTTCAAACTGAAAGTCTATGAAACTCCTCTGTATACAGCTCTATATGATGATAATCATGGCAGAGGCTTCATTGAGAATGTTCTAGCACAATAATTCCTGATGGCATCATATAATAACAGATATACTGCATACTACACCGAGTTATACATTTCAGAACAACATATAAAGCAGGAAAATCTCTAGAAAAGTACTCCCAACTGTTTTGCTTTCTGTATCCTTTAAAATTTTGCGAACGTACCGTTCATAAACCTGATACAGTACCATAAGGTTCTACCTGTGGAACAGTCACCCTTTGTACTTTCTCCTATGACCACCAGAGTGCACTATCACTGGAATTCTGAGCAGCATAAACCTCGCAAGTTTGACTGCTCACTCTGTTTAAATAGCTTGTGTGATATGTCTTTGCGAAGTCTTTCCACAATTTCTGAAGTGCATTTCTGAGCCATTTATTTGTGTGAGCTATTGTTGTGAACTTGCTGTGCCCTTTTTATTCCTTTTCCTTGATTAGTGCTCTTGCAAAAAAAAAAATTCTCTATTGTATTTTCTTTATAAGAAATTTCAGACCCATCTTTGATTGATTTCTTTTCCCTCCTTTTCTCTCCTGGCTCTCCTTCTCCTGAAGTCCTTCATTTAATTAATACATGTTTGATTAGAGCATTAGACATGCATGCATGGACAAACGATGCACTAATTGTACAATGTGATATTGTGCACACTCTAAATATACGGTATATGTGAATATGTGCAAGTTTGTAAGACAGAAGATGAGCTAATGTCAACATCTGAAGTAAACGTTAATACTTATATAAGCTCACTGCAGTCAAGACTGTAGAAACTGAAAGATTTATATATTAGTATATTATAGACAGTATTGTATTTATACTGTCTGAAAAGTCATGTATAAAACTGTATGAATTGTTCAGATTGAACTTCATCTAAAGGTGTGTGTGTGTGTGTGTGTGTGTGTGTGTGTGTGTGTGTGTGTGTGTGTGTGTAAAAGAGAGAAAAACGCTGAAAGGAATGCTGGAATGTCAGACAGATCTAAAATGAAAAGACACTAATGAATGCTTGGCACGACAAACAGTGCCTTGAAACGAGCCTCTGATTTTCCACACCTCTTCCAATTTAGGGTCTGGTTTATAGAGCATGTAATTTTGTGTGTGTTTATTGGATATTTATCATAAAGATAAAATATGCACCAAAAATGCTAGCAGTTCTTTAACATTTAAAAAATATAGAATAGAAAAGAAAACGACACTTGGAATGGTAATGTAGGATTAGGAATTTGTGGGGAACAAAAAAAAAATCAATATTACAAGAATATGAATTTACATTTGCTTATGTGCAATTTATCTGTGTGTTATACCTGTGAGGGATGCAGGTAAGGCTCTGGTGATGCCAGGTTGGTTTGTACAGACAGACTTTTCTCTAACAGCGTTTGAGGAAACGCAAGTCTGTCTAACGTAGAACGTTTCCAGTGGCCATCCTGCTGAGCAAGCGCTTCATCTTCGCTGAATGCCCGCACCACAGGCCCTGGCAGTGGCAAAGGTGTTGCGCCATCGCTTTCATAACCATCCTTAGTACCACCTCCCAAGGCACCACCTCCACGCTGTTGCATGAGCTGCTGGGCTTCCCAGGCAAGCCGTGCTTGTGTGAGTACTGCTCCTACTCCCGTCCCAATACTCTCTCCCTCCCCACCAGGCAAGGAGGGTTTACGATTTTTACGTTTTCGATTACCACCACCACTTTCATGGCTGTGCTGAAGTGTAAAAGAGCCACCATAGCACATTCCTGCTGGTAGACCACCTTGTGCAGCCTTTCCATAGCTTAAAAATCGATCTGTTGTCCGGAACCTAGGAGAAGAACCTGACTGTTCTACATACACAAGCTGCTTGACATACTCCCGCCCTGCTGCGCTATACTCCCGCCCACCAGCGCTATAATCACGGCCACCAGAGCTGTAGTCCCTTCCACTAGAGCTATAGTCCCGCCCTGCAGAACTATAATCCCGCCCACTAAAATTGTAGTCCCGCTCTGCCTGGTTGGAGATCTTCTCAGGGGTGGAGCCTCTTTGTCTAGTCAACACCAGCTGACCATAAGGGGATGGACTCTGTTTAGGAGAATGGTAAAGGCCAGGCTTGCGTGCAGGCGACCTATCTGAGGCATAAAGGGCAGGGTCACAATGCATATCAGTGGGTGGTTCTTCATAAATGGGTGGGGACTGATACTCAGAAGGAGGCTCTTCATAGAGTGGAGGTTCATAAGCGTAACGTGGCGAAGGAGGCTGAGAGTCACCTGAACAACGCCGCTGAGTTCCGCCAAAGTCAGCTCTCTTCAGAAAGGGAGACTGTGATTGGCGACGGTCAGGCAAAGCATGAGGAGTGTTTTCTGCCTCAGGCAGGGTGTTACTAGATGAGCGTCTGGAGCGTGGGGAAGAACTGGAATAACCGTTGCCCTGTGACAGGAAACTGGGCTCCCTGTCAGATACTTTAATCAACATCCTGTCCTTACTTGTTGTCCCCCATCTGAAACTGATAAATTAGAAGAGACAAAGACATTTTCACAATTACATAATTTACACAATATATGGCGAAAAGTATGTGGACACCTGAACGTCACACCTATATGTTGCCACAAAGTTGGATGCCCACAATTGTCCAGGATATTTTTGTATGCTCTAGCATTACAATTTCCTTTAACTGGAACTAAGAGGCCCAACCTGTTCCAGCATGACAATATCTCTGTACACACAGTGAGGTTTATATAAAAGAACTTGAGTGGCCTGCACAGAGCCCTGACCTCAACTCCACTGGGATGACTGGGTTGACTGCACCCCAGACCTCCTCATCCAACATCAGTGCCTGACCTCACTAATTCTCTTGTGGCTGAATGAGCACAAATCCCCACAGCCACACTCCAAAATCTAGTGGAAAACCTTCCCAGAAAAGTGGACGTCATTATAACAGTAAAGGGGGATTAACTCTGGAATGGGACTATCAACAAGCACATATGGGTATGATTGGTCAGGTGTCAACATACTTTTGGGTATATAGTGTATATTGGGTATAGTGCATTATGTTCTAGATTTACAAGGATCTATGTTACTTTCATCAAACATTCATGTTATGTTGCTTTAATATATTGAAATGTAGGTTAATTGATAATAGTTACAGATAGCTAGGAACTTTCATTATAAACTGAATAACAATAACAGACATAATAGCCCTTTTCATCTAGGTCTGATTTATAAACTGTCCTTGCACACCCCTCGTATTCATCTAATTTACTCAAAGCAACCGAACTTGATGTTTGTAACATCAATGTGCATTGATATTAAGTCAATAAAAGGAAGAAAAATCAGCAGGCTAGAGTTATTCTAGATCTTAGCTCAGAAGTCATTCAAGTGGGGGGAAATACATTTTAATTAAACAGGTTGATGAAAAAAAGATGTTCTTTACAGAAGACTCAAAAAAGCTTGAAATGAAATGAAAATTCAAGTGTTAAGTACATTTTCAGAGGAAGGGATAGTTGAGCATGTTTGATCTTTGCAATATTTTGCTTTTACTGAAATTAATGGTATCATGTAGACAAGGACATACGTACACAATGGTATTATACATTTTAGTACTTGAATAAGTCAAATTAGGTTAAAGATTCATTTCTAAATAAAATTCCACAATAAAAGGCAAATTCTTATTTAATATAAATAAACCAAACTGAATTCATGTCTGGCCTGTTCTGGGTTTATATGAAATAAGGTAAAACTTCCTGTGATTATGTTTCTCTGAGCTGCCTGCCTGTCAAATAAAACTGCTGCATCCAGGCCAGAGCTTCATGGTGGCTCTTGTACAAGAATGCACCGATTACTCAATCGTAGAACAGTAGAACTAATGAGCGAATAAAGATTCATGGCTGAGACATTTACAAATGACCAATTACAAACTACATGGTTGATACAAAACCTAATATCTGTATCTAGTTTAGTATAGGGTTTCCTTGTGTGCAATTGTGATTGTTAATATTATTTCAATTTTATTGTTGTTACTTAGACCTATTACTATTTGACTTGCAGTAATTATTGATATTGATTTTAATTATTTAACTGAAAATTAAGCATTTTTCAAGTTAATAAATGTTACTTTTGAGTTTACACACATTCACTCTGAGCAGACTGTTCTCAGGAATTTGCGTATGTTCTTTTTAGGCTCAAATTTAAGCATATACAACTTTGATGAATCAAGGCCATTGTCTATACAAATCCAAGAGTTCTTGCCAAGGATTAAAGTGTATAGAACAGGCCTTTGCCTCTTGGTATTAAAGTAAAGCAGTGAAACAGTAGTCTGAAATCAATTCAGCACTTTCTTACAGCCTGAGAACTCCCCATGACCAGACCTGCTGACACAGCCAAGACTGCGTGTGTGTGTGTGTGTGTGTGTGTGCTTCATTTAGAACTTGGGCAGCTCATCTCTCACTCTCTCTCTCTCTCTCTCTCTCTCTTTCTAATTCCATTTTTTTTTCTCAAGAAAGAAACCCGTAGAAAGGAACCACTGTTACTCTCTGGTCATAAATAATTCATGGTATCTGAGCTGCTAATCAATTTACACATTCTTTCTCTCTCGCTCTTACTCTCTTCTGTCACCCACAATCAACAACCCACTCCTGTATCCCTGAATCTTTATATAAGCATTGAAGCAAATTGAATTTTAAATTCATCAACTGAATTGCAGACTAGTTGTTGTATATTTGTGCCTGTATGGTTACTACTAAAAATATTCGTATCAGTTTTCATATTTGGTTTTAAACTGGATATGAGCGTGGCCTATACAGGAAGGGTTTTTTTTAAGTAAACACTGGAAAAAGTGGAAAAAGGAGTAATTTTTCATTCACAAATTCAAACGTCTTAAACCAGTACTTCTTAGACCTAATGTGACCAAGTAATCAAGCTAACTGTTAACTTTTTCCCAAATCAAGAAATGGATGGATGGATGTGTCCACTGTTTCTTATGGCCAAATATTTTGAGCTAGTGTCAAGTCTTTTTGGTTTCAGCAAAATTTCCAAGTTACAACCTAAAACCACACAAAAACACATGAAACTAGCCCAAATTGTTCAGGCATAAGAAAAGGTAGACACGTTTTTCTACTTTTTTTTTCATAGGTAAAAGTTAACATTTCTGATTTGCTATATCTATCTGAAATACACAGATAATATATGCAGAACCCGGCAACCCTCAAGTTCTGCTGTGCACAGAGCTGCATATCTCTGCTGGTTTCTCCACAAAATAACTAGAAGGGCACTCAGTAGAGAGCATACCTCCACCAGGCCACATATTATCAACATCAAAATAAAATCACTTGTATCTAGGATAATACTAAAGCTGTACACCAAATTTCACCCAAATCCTAGAACTAGAAAGGCACTTGGTAGAGTGCATATGCCTGCCAAGTAACATATTAGAATAGCCATATGTTTACTATATTTACTGTGTTTACACACACATCCAGATTTGCATCAAAATCTAATCAATTGTTCCTTGGCCCATGGTCCACCTTTCCTCAAAATTTTATCAAAATCCGTTCACTACTTTTTGAGTAATGTTGGGAACAGGCAAACAAACAGGCGAAAACATAACCTCCTCCAACAAAGTTGGTGGAAGTAATGATTTAATTATTTTAAAAAAATTGTAAAACTTCTACATTGTGCCTGTTTTTGGCATTCTTAAATAATCATCCTTCATCATCAATACAATTATTCTCAGAAACTCATGCATGCTTTATAATGAAATGCCTCTTAAAGGATCCTCGTTTAACTTGTGCAGCAGCACTGCAATTACGTTCCAGTTTTATAAACGACTTAGTTAATGTGTCCAGCAAACTTTTCTGATCTTTTTGGAATGTAAGAAACCCAGAAACCAATAATAAATTGGATAAATTATTATTAGATGGTTATTGTTGTCAAATGTGCAGATTTAGGAAAGATATTGTTTTGAAACATAGTTAGCTTGCTTAGTCAGTCACATTAGACAGAAGATAGAACACTTTCCAGAAAGTTCCACATGCTGTCTGATTCAGGAGTTGAGTAAATTCAGTAAATATTTTGTAAATTGTTATTTGTTGTTATAATTTTTTGAATGGAAAATGACTTATTTTTCCTGCATCCACTGCCTGGTCAGAGTCGCAATGCTTTAAATAAGGCTATTAGTTTGTTTACATTTTACAACTAGATTCATTACAGAATATCATGGGCAGGTACAGCCAAAAATAATAACTGTCAATAATTGCTAACTAATTATGCACTCAAGTGATGAGGAACTGTCAGATTCAAAATTCACAGACAGCCGTGCCACTTTTCCGCTCAGTGTTTTCTAGTGTTTCTTGCGGCATAGTGGCAGTGCCATGTCTATGTTGGATTTAAATACAAATATTTGGTGCACTAAACATACAGGTACAAATATTGATACTGATTGTCAGCAAGTTGAACCACTGATCTTGAGTCTTTGATTTAGGATTAAAAGAGTTGTCTGCAGTCTTTCTCTTTTCCCTCTTTCTCTCTCACCTTTCTCCTTCCTCCCTGGGTGCTGTTTTATCCTCCTGCTCTTGTGAAGACGTGGTGCTGACAGCACTGCGAGCAGGGCTACTGTCAGCTGATCCACTTATCACCGAAGCAACAGGAAGCGGTGTGTCTGTGTTCTGCTTGAGTGTCTGGAGTTTGGCAAGAGGGATGATGTCGCATCCATGTGGGCGGTGCCAGACAGTGCGTTGGGTGGAGGCATTGTAATAGTAGAAGCGTGAGGTGTTGGAGTCGAACAGTTCCCACCACTGGTCTGGGCCGCTGCGCTTGATGTGCACGCCAGCTGGCGCATCCCACACACACTCGCCCGTCAGCAGGTTGGCATACATGCGCTCGCGAGTGCGAGGTTCGATGATCTCCACCCATTCTAACCTGAGCACAACAAATTGGAAGCCCATTTATAAAAAGTCATGATAAGGGAACAAAGAAAGAAACAGCTAGTTAATCAAGATGTACAAGTCAAGATGAAGTTTGGGGGAAAAGGGGCATGATTCAGAAATGGGTTGATGATATGATGCAGTCTTTTTATTTGAAAGAAATGTTTTGCCTTTTAAAAAATTTAAATGCATAATGAGACTAAACATATCTAATCTACTAAAGTCCCTCCCACGCCAGGTCTTCCCAGGCAGTCCCCCATTCAAGTACTAACCAGGCCCTTAAGGTGCATTAGGCAGTACTGATCTCCGTTTCTACAGCCCTCAGCCTCTCATCTATTACATAGCGTAGTGGGGGGCTGGTCCTTTGGTAACCGCAAGAATTACCAGAGTCGCATCTGTATTGCAACATGCCTCGCCAGATGGCAGTAGGTACCATTTTTATGATGGTGTTTGGTCTGACCCAACCACGAGTAGAACTTGCGAGCTGCCAGTCGAGAGATAGACGCGCTAATCACTAGGCCAACTCGCGGTCATAGCTATATGTACCCACTTTAAATTCCCTTTTTAAATGCATTAATTATTATTAATTAATTAGAAGAGTCAAAATATGATGTGGTGCGACCATTAACTAATTATTAGTGCAATTCTGAACATTTGTTCGAAATTGATCTATATTCTTATTTGTTTTTATTTTGCCATATTTGTGATATAAAAGTCATCCAAATATGTTCATTTTAGAAAATACCCAGTTGTAAACATCAAAAAAAGGACATTTTGAGACTTATTCAAAACAATTTGATAACAAAAAGTGGCACCATTGAGCAACATGCCAAGGATCTGTGGAAAGATCTAGAAGAACTGACAAATATGGAAAACCTTCACCTTTCTAGCTTGGTAAAAACTTCCACTCTGTAGTTGCTATATATGGCTGTCATGTGGTGCTCTTCTCATCATTTGGTGTAACTATTGCAGGTAAAATCCATTCTCAAGTTAAACCTGTATTCAACCTAGGTTGAATTGGTGAACCAGATTTTACCGCGGCTAAATATATAGACAGCATTCAATCTAGGTTAAATTTATAATTTTTGTATGTTTTGAGACAGTTCGCTTTTTGTTGCGGTTTAGGTTAGCTTTTTGTTGGGGTTTGGTATCTTCTAAAGATATTGGCTGAGGTGACTCGGTAAACAAATGCTAGTAATAATACAAAGGAGTATGAGAGAATTTACAATGTTAAGCTGTGTAGTGTAGTGTAGTGTACTGGTAAACACTGTGGACTACAGATCTGGAGAGTGTGAGTACAATAAAAATTCTTTATTTCATTGTGATTTGTTGAGTGTTTGTAGAGAGGTAGTTGAGAAGGTACAATGTCAAGGGAAGGGAGTCCAGGTGATGAGGACCAGAGAGGGGAGGTTAATGGGTAGAGAGAGGGAGAGCGTGTGAACCTAGGTAAAATATGGTTCACCAATTCCACCTAGGTTGAATACAGGTTCTGGATTTAACCTGCAACATAACCACACAGGCATAAACAATACTGGCAACAACCTAATTAAAAACAAAATATCTATATTTGGTAGGTGAAATATTAAAAACTGATAAAGCATGCTCAAGTAGATATTTGATCTGGTATCTGGTACAAAAAAAAAAAAAAATCTGAAGTGTATGAACACTTATCGGAAAAAATAAAAGTTCCTGACTTATCCAAATTCATTTTCTACAGATGTCACTATACTTGTAATATTTTGTATCATTTTAAAGCATATTAAGGAAATGCATTATTTGTAGGATAAATAATGGTCATACCAAATTATCATTTTTAAATCTATGGCTCATTGATTAAAAAAAAAAAAATCTAAATTCACATACTTCCATGTTTATACAAATATATATGTCCACCACATTCAAATCTTTCAACAAGTGTTAAATGCATGCTTGCTTTTTATATCTTAAGACATGCCCTTTTGAAATCCTTATTCATCAATGACTCAAATACACATGCACACACACTCACATGGTATGAGTCATCAGTGAATTACTATGTTTGTCTTCCCCAGATATTGTGTACATTATGAAAAGGAAAGTGGAGGTGATTTGTGTATGTGCACATATGCGAGATTGGTGATCGATTTTGAGAGAACCTGTGCTCATTTGATTCTATGCTTGTAGTAGACATAAATCGCTTTTTCTTATGTGTGCATTCGTGTATATTCATTAGATTTGTGTGTTAATCTATGACATTCCATCAATCCCTGATAATCAAGACAAATCCCTCAAAAGGATTTTTCCAATTTGTACTGACCCTGGCTAATGTGAGCATTAAAAATTCATGGGACGCCTTCATAGCCAGAGGGTAATTAAATCCTGCTGAATGTCTACCATGTACTAGAGAGATCGATCATTTCAGATTTCCACTCTGTCTACTGCATGTGCATCAGTGAGCGCATGTCGGATACAGGCCAAGTCTGTTAATCAATATATTGTATTGTGACCTAGTGACAGGCAATATAATTTGGAGCATATAAAAAGAGATAATGAATACACATACATGCCTTCAGATCTATATTTCATTAACCATGCAGATGCAGCAAACTGCTCTAGTCATAGATCATTTTATCTGATAGTAATGCATCACCATGTTAACATTAGGAAAATTACTAAAAATATTTGCTCTTACGTTGCTCCAGGAACTCGATTGTCGCTGCATGTTTCTACCATCAAAATAACTCACAATAAAGGATTTCTCAACAGATAAAAATAAAAGTTCCTGACTTATCCAAATTCATTTTCTAGTCACTGGGAAAAACATTAATGACAACTTTTTCATTACTTCAAGACCAATGAAGTATGAAGTAAGGAAGTTTAAGTAGAAAGGGCTCACAGGCCATGGGCCAGATATGCTCCTCGTGTGCACCCCCCGACCCCTCACTAATTTACCAAACCAATTTTTTAACCTTTGGGGTACCCTGAACATGAAATGAACTGGTAACAGTGAGTAAATTGGGACTCAATTGTCATGACTCACCTACAGTTGTGGTCAGAAGTTTACATACAGTGACACGAATGTCATCTTGGATATGAATGTCATGGCAATATTTGGGCT
>JAPFFA010000012.1:11098514-11111525 GCA_026153275.1 Sciades herzbergii | reverse complement strand
TAATTCCCAAGCTCTCCACATGTGCTGTCCCTCTGATGTGCTCGTTCCTTATCCTGTCCAACCTTGTCACTCCCATCCCATAGGATTTATATTAAATTATTAAGGTCAAATGTCTGAAATAGTTTTTCCTCAGGAGCTTCCTTCCGTTTTGAAGAATTTTTTAAGGGTATTTGAGGCACACATTTTAGTAACAAGAAGGACTAGAGATGGTGAAGGTATCCCCTTCAATGCCAGTGGCATCAAGTTCAGCTATCCATCCATCCATCCATCCATCCATTACCTGTAGCTACTTAGCCTGTGCAGGGTTGTAGGCAAGCTGGAGCCTATCCCAGCTGACTATCGGCGAGAGGCGGGGTACACCCTGGACAAGTCGCCAGGTCATTGCGGGGCTGACACATATAGACAAACAACCATTCACACCTACGGTCAATTTAGAGCCACCAATTAACCTAACCTGCATGTCTTTGGACTGTGGGAGAAATCGGAGCACCCGGAAGAAACCCACACAGACACAGGCAGAACATGCAAACTTCACACAGAAAGGCCCTCATCGGCCACTGGGCCCGAACCCAGGACCTTCTTGCTGTGAGGCGACAGTGCTAACCACTACACCACAGTGCCACCCTCAAGTTCAGCTAATTTAATTATAATTTTTCCTACATTGCAGTTGTGAATTGATTTAATTTATATTTTCCCCCATTTTTTTTCTTTTTTTGCTGAGTCTTTGGTGAATCAGCTCACCAAAAGATACTAGATGTAGTTTGTTGGTCTGGATGCCAACAGCACCTGTCTAGTTCAGGCTTGAATGTTTGTCCTTGAACACTAGACTCACCTAGGCAATTATTATTATTATTATTATTATTATTGTTGTTGTTATTATTATATACACTTATTGCAACTAGGTTATAAAACATTTTTAAAAATGCTAGTCCTCAGAATCTATTGCTGTTCATAACCATTTTCAGTCATCCAACATATCTGGTTTAACTCATTAGTTACGTACAAAGTCCTTTTCTAACCCAAGTTGAAACCCATTGGAACAACAAAATGTACAGAGAATGGATTTCTACACTGATGATGTTTATACAGTGCTTTAATGTCCACGAAATAACCATGGTTTATTTTCACTTTTTTTTTTTGCCTGGGGGTATCCTTTAGCATAGCAGGTAATCATCAATCCTGTCATGATTCTAATAAAGGTTAACTCATTTATTAATCTTCAGTATTCACTTTACCCAGTAGGTCCAGAATATATCTTGGGAGAACTGTGTAAAAAGCAGGAATACATCCATGAGAGTTCTGATGGTCAGTTGTAACTTTATTGAAAATTTAAAACAGACCACATTGCGAAGCATTAGGTACAAGTTGTCACAGCATCAATATTTTCAAATGTACAGGTCATGTGCCACTTCGGAACAGAAGCCACTTGAAGGTTAAGTGGTGTTTAATCTCAACTCCACATACAATGATGGCAGAAAAAGCAGAGAGTCAGCAAGGAGGTTAAGGATCATGGTAGACATCAGCTAATCAATGTATAGTAACCATCAATAAACGGCACTGAAATTCTTCATAATGTTAATAAAACATGTTGAAATTCAAATTTACAGGTAGCTGGTTCTGAGCCACTGACTAAGCCTGACTGGAAAAGGATTCGCAAAAAAGGATCTCCTTTTTGTGATTTAGCCTGACACTAGGCTTATATTTGTGCAAATTTATAACTATTTAAAGTGAGAAAGAAAGACAACGATTAACAGAATGAATTAAGGGTTAAACTGGGGAAAGTGCTATTCAGGGTAGAATCATTAACAAAGTTTGTGTCTAGACTTAATCTGCATCTATAGGACCTCAGCCCTATCATAGGAACCCAATTCATCATGCCTTAGGGAGTCAGCGATTTCTGAAAATGAAAAAAAATATATATATATATATACACACACACACATATATATGTGTATATATGTATGTATGACTGTATTTAGATGTAATTATATTGTATATACTGTATCAGAATTCGACTGTGACCATAATTGATTTTTTTAACACAGATATCTTATCTGAGGTGTAGCCAGCACACCGTAATGTTAATACAACCTTGCACGTTTTTTGCTTTTTTTAGGAAACAGAAGAAAAAAATACTATACATAACAGTTTTGGATTGATTTCATCACTATTAATACCACAATACACGAAACATGGTACAGCTGGATTGTTTTATTTTCCGTCTCTGGCTGATGAATATTCCTTTACGGCTCCTCAAGATCATTATTGGTATTGCCCATTAAACCTATCAACACCTATCCAAGTCATAATCATTATTCCAGAGACTGCTAAATATTCTGCATAAAAAGACATAACAGGAACTGGCCTGTTTTTGGCCACACCAGTAACAGAAACCACAAGAAAAACACCACATTACAGTTTTATATTGTTATTACTGAATAGCAAGATTTACACTTTTTTTTAATGAGAAGATGTCCATGTCTTTTTTCTGATCCTATTGTTCAGCATAACTCATGTGCTTGGTCAAAAAGCCAGAGAGTATTCCTTGTTCTGGCTGAGAAGTGGTGAGTCGCTATTATCTTCCTCCTGGACTAGTCCTGGGTCCAAGAAACCAGCACATCATGCACTAAAAAGACAAACTGTATCAAAGCATACAACACATATTACTCAACAGTCGATCCATCAAAAAATAATAGTAATAAATAAAAAAAAATTAAAATAATAATAATAATTAAAAAAAAACCTCTGTCTCTGGAACAGTCAGGATAAGTGAGGAGACCCCAAAACAACAGTGGGATAGGAGTCCTAAAGAGCTCAGAACAACACCACATAAATTAAGACTTAACACAATAATGAACAATATTCAAGTCAATATTCACACTTTTTATGTTACCATATATTTGTTTGGGAGTACAGTTCCCAATTTTTCAACGTTTGAATGTTTCACTACCATTACTAACAGGCATATCTCACAGATAGTGAATGATTTGTGATTTGTTTTTGAGCACTACTGAACAGATTATACATATAGTACAGTGTATTACCAGCTATTTACAATATCTACATACAGTACATCTTAAACATTTTCATACTAAAAAGGATCAATAGCCCCTTGTCCCAATGAGAGAAGATATAATTGTTCAAGAACCTGATTTTTCAAAGTATAAAAATATAGTATGCCTTCATGAGAACATTCACGACATCCATACATGATTGATATGATTCATAAGAATGGCACAACAAACACAGTAAGAATCCCAATACAAGAACTGATGCCATGATTGAGAACAATTTTGGCACTTTAATGCTAAGATGCCACAGTGGCACACATCATCCAACAATGGAAATTAATGAACTGCCCCTTTTGTGCTGCATTTGAACCCCTCATCTATTATTGTCTTCAGTTATATACTGGATTCCCTTGTTTGACAAGTTGAGCCACAGTTGAATTTGAAATGGAGACACTCTCATGCCAATATTTAGCACATGGCTTTTATAATTCCTTCCCCTTTTTCATGCCCCAGAACTGTCTGGGGCATTAGACTGCTTCAGCCGAGGTGTCAGTAGAGACGGACATGGTCACTTTGGCTATTTTCACAGTGGTCTTGACACAGCTCTCGGCCGCTCGTTTTGCATGGATCTGCAGGTTGCGGTTCTGGCAGTCTGACTCCAAGCTGTTGTCCAACTGCTGCGTGATGCTGCTGCTCCTGCAGCCTTGGCAGGTGGCCAAAAAGGCCCGGCGCAGGTCCTTACTCCTCAGTGCGTAAATGATGGGGTTCACGGTGGAGTTAAGCAAACAGAGCATGCTGCAGAAAGCAAACACTGTCTTGATGTCATCATTCATCTTCCAGAAAAGGTCATACACCATGATGGCCAGCAAGGGGCCCCAGCAGATCACCAGGACTACCAGAATGAGAACAAGCGTCTTGGCAAGGCGAATGTCCATCCGTGCTTGCTCAGGTCGGGTGGTCTGAACCTTGGTGCCATCTGTGGAGTAAACCACCAGGCTTTTCTGTGAGGTTCGGCTAAGCATTCGTACGGCATGGTGGTGAGCCTTCCACAGGATGTACATGTACGCGTAGATGATGAAAATCAAAAGGATGCTGGTCACGCCAATCCAGAACATCAGGTAATTTTCATCAATGAGTGGGAAGATGTCAGAACACACAGAGTTCAAGCGTATGCAGTTCCATCCGAGAAGTGGAAGCACTGCAATGATGATGGAAATGGCCCACATCATGCAGAAAGCAATCACCGCCTTGGTTCGTGTCACAATGCGTCGGTACGCCAGCGGACGATGGATTGAGATATATCGATCAATGGCTGTGAGGAAGAGACTCCCAACAGAGGCAGTAAAGGACGCTGTGACACCTCCGAGCTTAAACAGAAATATGTTGGGACTATCTTTGCGGTGAAAGATATGGAAGTCCAAGAAACTGTAGACAAAAATGACACTCCCCAGCAAATCTGCCACAGCCAGGCTACCAATGAAGTGATAAGAAGGTCTGCAGCGCAGTGTGCGCGAGTGCAGGATCACACACAGAACCACTAGGTTCTCCAGAACCGTGAAGGTACCCAGTGTCAGAGACATGACCGCCACAGCCAATTGCTGGCTTGGAGTCAGGATCATAAAGCACTCCATGTCCATGAAGTTCTCCCCACACTGCACATTGGCCCCTTCCTCCCCCAGGCTCTGGTTCCCAAACAGATCTGTGCCATTGGTGGGATAAAAGGGAAGCCCTTTAACGATGAGTTCCTCATCTGGCCCGACTTTATCCGGGAAGGAGCTGCTGCGAAATGCGGACGGCGGCTTCTGAAAGGAGTAACTGCCTTTGACAAAATCAGCATCAATAGTGGGGTCGTCATAGCTGGCGTCATTGGACCCAAGGTACTGGAGCCCGGAGGTGATTGTTCTGAAGGTGGTGTCTGCCACGCCATCCAGAACAGACTTCATGTCTGCCGCTGAGGAGGGAACACTGCGGCCAAGGATGTGTCACGAAATCTATTATATGCGGTGGAGAAAATATTGTGAACAATGAATTAGAATTTAGGGTCTTATCTTCTACAGACACACACTGAGCATAACCACAAAACCTCTGGAGAAAGGACTGATGCATCACTGAGTTCATAACGGAGACAACTGAACCTTGAACACATTCAAGGAAAATAGTATCCTAAACATTTTAGTACTTTCTCTATCACAGATTTATGAGCAAACCTTGAAGGACGGGTAGTGTCACATACAATCAAGCTGATTAAATGTCAAGTTGCACTCAATTTTTTTTTTATTTCGAGGGAACAGTCCTCATCCGAGGGCACCTCTAGGGTCTGCACACTGGGGAATCACCATTAACCAGCTGCTACTCAAAGAAATGAGATACAGTCTGTGTGAATAATGAGTCTTTAACGCACAGCAGACAGGCAGCTCCTCAACTCCTAACTCAGCCGACTCTGATTTATCAGAACATACTAATTCAATCACTTGGATTGCTGTATTACATCAGAACAACGTGAGTCATTTTAGCTGATTATATCCCGTTAATTCATTAATTGATTGACTGCGTTGTTTATTGGGATTTACAGCTAATACGTCATATCTAAGACAACCACTAGAGGTCGCGGTTCGACCAAATCAAAACGAGGTGTTTTTCTTACAATTTTTATGATTTTTAAGAAAGAAAGGGGGGGGGGGGGGGAACACGAGTAATGCACTATTATTTATTTATTGTCACTCTGTGTTTTGAAGGTTATCACTGGTTGCGTTTTTATGCAAATTTATTTTCCAAAGATGATTTGAAATACAGTGGCATAGCTGTAATGTAAAAAAAGAAAAGGAAAATAAACTAATAAACTACTACTAATAATAATGAACTTATTTGGAAACAATACATAAAGTCAGTTTATCTCTAAAACGTGATGAAAGAAAGAAAGAAAGAAAGATTCAACATGTCAAACAAGAAAAAAGTGCATTAAAAAGTATGTTTTAATCCCAAAACACACAATACACAGAGAAAATGAAGTGTTATGTACCTTCACATAGTTCTCACAGATGTTGGGGGCTCTCCGGTCGTCTCCAAAGATTAATCCAAACACCGGAGGAAAAAAAAAAACTCTTAACAAACACCGACAAAAGAAAAAAAGTGCGCGTTTACATTGTACGGATCAGCTGAAGGTGTTAGAGCCTGGCTGTAATGAGACTGCACCCTTTAGCGCACTGACAGTGGAGTGGAGTGGAGCGCGCGCTCTGCATGTGCGTCTCCGGGCTCTGTATTATCGCGCGCGCTCTCTGCATATTTATGACGCCTCTTCGGAACGCAGCGCGGTCACGTGCTCTGCGCGCGGCAACAAGTGCAGGAGTTAGATATGAGAGAGGATCTGCAGCTGCGCACCAAAGGCTCACGTCGTCTTTTTTTTTTGGCCACGTATGACGGAGCGAGCGCGCGCCTCAGTATGCACAGTGTTTCCAGTGCATTAAGATGATGGATTAGTGACAATGGCATTAACGCGATTATGTGTTTGATGTGACTGACGAACAAGCCTGAGCATGGAAACACTGTGCATACTGAGGCGCGCGCTCGCTCCGTCATACGTGGCCAAAAAAAAAAGACGACGTGAGCCTTTGGTGCGCAGCTGCAGATCCTCTCTCATATCTAACTCCTGCACTTGTTGCCGCGCGCAGAGCACGTGACCGCGCTGCGTTCCGAAGAGGCGTCATAAATATGCAGAGAGCGCGCGCGATAATACAGAGCCCGGAGACGCACATGCAGAGCGCGCGCTCCACTCCACTCCACTGTCAGTGCGCTAAAGGGTGCAGTCTCATTACAGCCAGGCTCTAACACCTTCAGCTGATCCGTACAATGTAAACGCGCACTTTTTTTCTTTTGTCGGTGTTTGTTAAGAGTTTTTTTTTTTCCTCCGGTGTTTGGATTAATCTTTGGAGACGACCGGAGAGCCCCCAACATCTGTGAGAACTATGTGAAGGTACATAACACTTCATTTTCTCTGTGTATTGTGTGTTTTGGGATTAAAACATACTTTTTAATGCACTTTTTTCTTGTTTGACATGTTGAATCTTTCTTTCTTTCTTTCTTTCATCACGTTTTAGAGATAAACTGACTTTATGTATTGTTTCCAAATAAGTTCATTATTATTAGTAGTAGTTTATTAGTTTATTTTCCTTTTCTTTTTTTACATTACAGCTATGCCACTGTATTTCAAATCATCTTTGGAAAATAAATTTGCATAAAAACGCAACCAGTGATAACCTTCAAAACACAGAGTGACAATAAATAAATAATAGTGCATTACTCGTGTTCCCCCCCCCCCCCCCTTTCTTTCTTAAAAATCATAAAAATTGTAAGAAAAACACCTCGTTTTGATTTGGTCGAACCGCGACCTCTAGTGGTTGTCTTAGATATGACGTATTAGCTGTAAATCCCAATAAACAACGCAGTCAATCAATTAATGAATTAACGGGATATAATCAGCTAAAATGACTCACGTTGTTCTGATGTAATACAGCAATCCAAGTGATTGAATTAGTATGTTCTGATAAATCAGAGTCGGCTGAGTTAGGAGTTGAGGAGCTGCCTGTCTGCTGTGCGTTAAAGACTCATTATTCACACAGACTGTATCTCATTTCTTTGAGTAGCAGCTGGTTAATGGTGATTCCCCAGTGTGCAGACCCTAGAGGTGCCCTCGGATGAGGACTGTTCCCTCGAAATAAAAAAAAAATTGAGTGCAACTTGACATTTAATCAGCTTGATTGTATGTGACACTACCCGTCCTTCAAGGTTTGCTCATAAATCTGTGATAGAGAAAGTACTAAAATGTTTAGGATACTATTTTCCTTGAATGTGTTCAAGGTTCAGTTGTCTCCGTTATGAACTCAGTGATGCATCAGTCCTTTCTCCAGAGGTTTTGTGGTTATGCTCAGTGTGTGTCTGTAGAAGATAAGACCCTAAATTCTAATTCATTGTTCACAATATTTTCTCCACCGCATATAATAGATTTCGTGACACATCCTTGGCCGCAGTGTTCCCTCCTCAGCGGCAGACATGAAGTCTGTTCTGGATGGCGTGGCAGACACCACCTTCAGAACAATCACCTCCGGGCTCCAGTACCTTGGGTCCAATGACGCCAGCTATGACGACCCCACTATTGATGCTGATTTTGTCAAAGGCAGTTACTCCTTTCAGAAGCCGCCGTCCGCATTTCGCAGCAGCTCCTTCCCGGATAAAGTCGGGCCAGATGAGGAACTCATCGTTAAAGGGCTTCCCTTTTATCCCACCAATGGCACAGATCTGTTTGGGAACCAGAGCCTGGGGGAGGAAGGGGCCAATGTGCAGTGTGGGGAGAACTTCATGGACATGGAGTGCTTTATGATCCTGACTCCAAGCCAGCAATTGGCTGTGGCGGTCATGTCTCTGACACTGGGTACCTTCACGGTTCTGGAGAACCTAGTGGTTCTGTGTGTGATCCTGCACTCGCGCACACTGCGCTGCAGACCTTCTTATCACTTCATTGGTAGCCTGGCTGTGGCAGATTTGCTGGGGAGTGTCATTTTTGTCTACAGTTTCTTGGACTTCCATATCTTTCACCGCAAAGATAGTCCCAACATATTTCTGTTTAAGCTCGGAGGTGTCACAGCGTCCTTTACTGCCTCTGTTGGGAGTCTCTTCCTCACAGCCATTGATCGATATATCTCAATCCATCGTCCGCTGGCGTACCGACGCATTGTGACACGAACCAAGGCGGTGATTGCTTTCTGCATGATGTGGGCCATTTCCATCATCATTGCAGTGCTTCCACTTCTCGGATGGAACTGCATACGCTTGAACTCTGTGTGTTCTGACATCTTCCCACTCATTGATGAAAATTACCTGATGTTCTGGATTGGCGTGACCAGCATCCTTTTGATTTTCATCATCTACGCGTACATGTACATCCTGTGGAAGGCTCACCACCATGCCGTACGAATGCTTAGCCGAACCTCACAGAAAAGCCTGGTGGTTTACTCCACAGATGGCACCAAGGTTCAGACCACCCGACCTGAGCAAGCACGGATGGACATTCGCCTTGCCAAGACGCTTGTTCTCATTCTGGTAGTCCTGGTGATCTGCTGGGGCCCCTTGCTGGCCATCATGGTGTATGACCTTTTCTGGAAGATGAATGATGACATCAAGACAGTGTTTGCTTTCTGCAGCATGCTCTGTTTGCTTAACTCCACCGTGAACCCCATCATTTACGCACTGAGGAGTAAGGACCTGCGCCGGGCCTTTTTGGCCACCTGCCAAGGCTGCAGGAGCAGCAGCATCACGCAGCAGTTGGACAACAGCTTGGAGTCAGACTGCCAGAACCGCAACCTGCAGATCCATGCAAAACGAGCGGCCGAGAGCTGTGTCAAGACCACTGTGAAAATAGCCAAAGTGACCATGTCCGTCTCTACTGACACCTCGGCTGAAGCAGTCTAATGCCCCAGACAGTTCTGGGGCATGAAAAAGGGGAAGGAATTATAAAAGCCATGTGCTAAATATTGGCATGAGAGTGTCTCCATTTCAAATTCAACTGTGGCTCAACTTGTCAAACAAGGGAATCCAGTATATAACTGAAGACAATAATAGATGAGGGGTTCAAATGCAGCACAAAAGGGGCAGTTCATTAATTTCCATTGTTGGATGATGTGTGCCACTGTGGCATCTTAGCATTAAAGTGCCAAAATTGTTCTCAATCATGGCATCAGTTCTTGTATTGGGATTCTTACTGTGTTTGTTGTGCCATTCTTATGAATCATATCAATCATGTATGGATGTCGTGAATGTTCTCATGAAGGCATACTATATTTTTATACTTTGAAAAATCAGGTTCTTGAACAATTATATCTTCTCTCATTGGGACAAGGGGCTATTGATCCTTTTTAGTATGAAAATGTTTAAGATGTA
The DNA here is from genome assembly GCA_026153275.1 of Sciades herzbergii. Lineage (NCBI taxonomy): Eukaryota > Metazoa > Chordata > Actinopteri > Siluriformes > Ariidae > Sciades > Sciades herzbergii. The sequence goes on along the minus strand of JAPFFA010000012.1, from coordinate 11,101,584 downwards.
CTGTATGTAGATATTGTAAATAGCTGGTAATACACTGTACTATATGTATAATCTGTTCAGTAGTGCTCAAAAACAAATCACAAATCATTCACTATCTGTGAGATATGCCTGTTAGTAATGGTAGTGAAACATTCAAACGTTGAAAAATTGGGAACTGTACTCCCAAACAAATATATGGTAACATAAAAAGTGTGAATATTGACTTGAATATTGTTCATTATTGTGTTAAGTCTTAATTTATGTGGTGTTGTTCTGAGCTCTTTAGGACTCCTATCCCACTGTTGTTTTGGGGTCTCCTCACTTATCCTGACTGTTCCAGAGACAGAGGTTTTTTTTTAATTATTATTATTATTTTAATTTTTTTTTATTTATTACTATTATTTTTTGATGGATCGACTGTTGAGTAATATGTGTTGTATGCTTTGATACAGTTTGTCTTTTTAGTGCATGATGTGCTGGTTTCTTGGACCCAGGACTAGTCCAGGAGGAAGATAATAGCGACTCACCACTTCTCAGCCAGAACAAGGAATACTCTCTGGCTTTTTGACCAAGCACATGAGTTATGCTGAACAATAGGATCAGAAAAAAGACATGGACATCTTCTCATTAAAAAAAAGTGTAAATCTTGCTATTCAGTAATAACAATATAAAACTGTAATGTGGTGTTTTTCTTGTGGTTTCTGTTACTGGTGTGGCCAAAAACAGGCCAGTTCCTGTTATGTCTTTTTATGCAGAATATTTAGCAGTCTCTGGAATAATGATTATGACTTGGATAGGTGTTGATAGGTTTAATGGGCAATACCAATAATGATCTTGAGGAGCCGTAAAGGAATATTCATCAGCCAGAGACGGAAAATAAAACAATCCAGCTGTACCATGTTTCGTGTATTGTGGTATTAATAGTGATGAAATCAATCCAAAACTGTTATGTATAGTATTTTTTTCTTCTGTTTCCTAAAAAAAGCAAAAAACGTGCAAGGTTGTATTAACATTACGGTGTGCTGGCTACACCTCAGATAAGATATCTGTGTTAAAAAAATCAATTATGGTCACAGTCGAATTCTGATACAGTATATACAATATAATTACATCTAAATACAGTCATACATACATATATACACATATATATGTGTGTGTGTGTATATATATATATATATTTTTTTTCATTTTCAGAAATCGCTGACTCCCTAAGGCATGATGAATTGGGTTCCTATGATAGGGCTGAGGTCCTATAGATGCAGATTAAGTCTAGACACAAACTTTGTTAATGATTCTACCCTGAATAGCACTTTCCCCAGTTTAACCCTTAATTCATTCTGTTAATCGTTGTCTTTCTTTCTCACTTTAAATAGTTATAAATTTGCACAAATATAAGCCTAGTGTCAGGCTAAATCACAAAAAGGAGATCCTTTTTTGCGAATCCTTTTCCAGTCAGGCTTAGTCAGTGGCTCAGAACCAGCTACCTGTAAATTTGAATTTCAACATGTTTTATTAACATTATGAAGAATTTCAGTGCCGTTTATTGATGGTTACTATACATTGATTAGCTGATGTCTACCATGATCCTTAACCTCCTTGCTGACTCTCTGCTTTTTCTGCCATCATTGTATGTGGAGTTGAGATTAAACACCACTTAACCTTCAAGTGGCTTCTGTTCCGAAGTGGCACATGACCTGTACATTTGAAAATATTGATGCTGTGACAACTTGTACCTAATGCTTCGCAATGTGGTCTGTTTTAAATTTTCAATAAAGTTACAACTGACCATCAGAACTCTCATGGATGTATTCCTGCTTTTTACACAGTTCTCCCAAGATATATTCTGGACCTACTGGGTAAAGTGAATACTGAAGATTAATAAATGAGTTAACCTTTATTAGAATCATGACAGGATTGATGATTACCTGCTATGCTAAAGGATACCCCCAGGCAAAAAAAAAAAGTGAAAATAAACCATGGTTATTTCGTGGACATTAAAGCACTGTATAAACATCATCAGTGTAGAAATCCATTCTCTGTACATTTTGTTGTTCCAATGGGTTTCAACTTGGGTTAGAAAAGGACTTTGTACGTAACTAATGAGTTAAACCAGATATGTTGGATGACTGAAAATGGTTATGAACAGCAATAGATTCTGAGGACTAGCATTTTTAAAAATGTTTTATAACCTAGTTGCAATAAGTGTATATAATAATAACAACAACAATAATAATAATAATAATAATAATAATTGCCTAGGTGAGTCTAGTGTTCAAGGACAAACATTCAAGCCTGAACTAGACAGGTGCTGTTGGCATCCAGACCAACAAACTACATCTAGTATCTTTTGGTGAGCTGATTCACCAAAGACTCAGCAAAAAAAGAAAAAAAATGGGGGAAAATATAAATTAAATCAATTCACAACTGCAATGTAGGAAAAATTATAATTAAATTAGCTGAACTTGAGGGTGGCACTGTGGTGTAGTGGTTAGCACTGTCGCCTCACAGCAAGAAGGTCCTGGGTTCGGGCCCAGTGGCCGATGAGGGCCTTTCTGTGTGAAGTTTGCATGTTCTGCCTGTGTCTGTGTGGGTTTCTTCCGGGTGCTCCGATTTCTCCCACAGTCCAAAGACATGCAGGTTAGGTTAATTGGTGGCTCTAAATTGACCGTAGGTGTGAATGGTTGTTTGTCTATATGTGTCAGCCCCGCAATGACCTGGCGACTTGTCCAGGGTGTACCCCGCCTCTCGCCGATAGTCAGCTGGGATAGGCTCCAGCTTGCCTACAACCCTGCACAGGCTAAGTAGCTACAGGTAATGGATGGATGGATGGATGGATGGATAGCTGAACTTGATGCCACTGGCATTGAAGGGGATACCTTCACCATCTCTAGTCCTTCTTGTTACTAAAATGTGTGCCTCAAATACCCTTAAAAAATTCTTCAAAACGGAAGGAAGCTCCTGAGGAAAAACTATTTCAGACATTTGACCTTAATAATTTAATATAAATCCTATGGGATGGGAGTGACAAGGTTGGACAGGATAAGGAACGAGCACATCAGAGGGACAGCACATGTGGAGAGCTTGGGAATTA
>JAPFFA010000012.1:10800231-10815433 GCA_026153275.1 Sciades herzbergii | reverse complement strand
TTTAACTGGGTTCTCTTTATCTACTTTTAGGACTTGTGTGAAAATTTGATGTTTTAGGTCATATTTATGCAGAAATAGAGAAAATTCTAAAGGGTTCACAAACTTTCAAGCACCACTGTACATAGCTATTTGTCTTATGTTCATCTTAAAGAATAAGATGAAGCCATAGCAGGCATTGGAAGGGAATGCCTTTCCCATGGAACATGTCGAAAGTTAGTCTCTGCTCCCTCAGAGCAAATCCACCAACAGAAATATAAATCAACACATTTGTTAACAGCAAAAGAATGTATAGAAAGGAATAATTGAGGAGTGCTCAAAGAAGCTCGTCTTAAAACAAATAGTGCAAGCTTGAAAGATTAGAGTATCTACAAGGGTGAATGGCTACATCATGACTATTGCCCTTGTTTCGAATTCAGGTTCCACTGTTGTCTCTCCTATACAACGAGATTAGTATGCCTGACAAGTCTCATTTAAACCGATGCAGTTAAATGTGGGCAAATGCATTGAAGCTTGCTCATCCATGACACCCATATCAGTTGCATTTTACTCCCATTAAAAAATATGAAAGGAGGATGATGCACATAAGAGTTTACCAGCCATTAGTCAAGAAGAGAAAAGGGGACAGGAGTGAGAGACTGAGAGCACAGTAAGGGTGAGCCAGAGATGGAGGAGGCTTCTGTTTCACTCCAGCTGCTGCTGAAGGAAAGGCCAGTGCTGTTTGTGATAATTACTTCATTAATCCATGGAGTTGAATAGATGCATACACTCATGATTTCTGGCTGTGATGTAACCCAAACAAAATGAGACAAAACGTTATTTCTTCTATTGTTCCCTTGCATCGGTGGATTACCATCAGTAGTGAAAAGCTTCTTTTTCTGCATGGCATACAGAGAGGTAACAAAGGGAGACCACAGATTCTTTTATCCTAGATTTTTGGTGCCATTATTTGGTTCCACTTGTCTCCTTCCAAAAAGATAAATTAATACAAAATTCTTCTGACTGATCACCTTGATCATTAAAAAAAAAAAAAAAAAAAACACACCCCAAACCACAATCCAGTGGAGTCATCATAATTGTCACTGCCAGCAAGCAGTTCCCGACTGCACAGCTGATATTACACCCTCCCCTCCTCTCCATAAACTTACAATGATCAAAATGCTAGTGTCCTGTCTTAGGACCATATTTTTTTTAACATTACATTACAGGCATTTTAGCAGACACCCTTATCCAGAACAATGTACAACACACCCAGAGCAGCCTGGGGTTAGGTGTCTTGCTCAAGGTCACTTCAGCCATTCCTGCTGGTCCAGGGAATTGAACTGGTGACCTTTAGGTCCCAAAGCTGCTTCTCTAACCATTAAGCCATGGCTTCCCAATTAACTTTTTTTTTTTTTGTAAAAGTTAAATAGTGAGCAGGGAAAAAGAAAAAAAAAAAATGGCACAAGCCCCACCTTGCTTAAATGTTATTTGCATTGTAAGCAAATATCTTGATAAGAAGTCTTTATTTATCACATATACACTAAAGCAAAGTGAAATTTCTCCTCTGCATTTAACCCATCTGAAGTATGCACAGACAAGTGAGCAATGAGCGCACACACATGCACAGAGCAGTGGGCAGCTATGCTACAGCGCTCAGGGAGCAGTTGGGGGTTAGGTGTCTTGCTCAAGGGCACTTCAGCCCAACCTTCAGGCCATGGCTGCCCCATGTTACCCTAACATGCATGTCTTTGGACTGTGGGGGGGGGAAACTGGAGTACCTGGAGGAAACCCACGCAGATACGGGGAGAACATGTAAACTCCACACAGATAGGCCCCCGTTAGCCACTGGGCTCAAACCCAGAACCTTCTTGTTGTGAGGAGACGGTGCTAACCACTACAGCAGTAACACCGTCATCATTATGAACAAATTTGATGATTTTACTAAAACCAAATACATGTTTGCTAAACTTTCTCTTACTAAGACTTTGCTAATTTTGACACTTGTTTGCTGTATCTTCAGTTTTGAAAACACTAGTTGAAACAGGCTACGCAAATGTAACACTTGCCCTTCATCAATATAAATTTGGCAACAATGGTCACAGATCTGTCGGACTGCCTGTACTAATCTACTTGCACCTTTAAACAGAAACGGACAAAATTTCATATCCAATAAAGCAGAAAAAGAAAAATGGATAGCATGTGTTTTACTAATTTTAAGAAATCTTGCATAGATTGTGTTAGTTAATCACACTGGACATTTTCTGTAGATGCAAAATTGTGTTTTTAATGCCTGGTATTTTAATTAACTGATTTTAGAAATGTGGGAGACCACAGATGGATTTAACTGATTTTTAATATTTTAATTGTAAGAATGCACACACAAGACGATTCAGTCAGGACGCAGGGCCACACACTTGCCAGTTATACTAAAACAATTTCAGAGTGGCGATTCCAGGGACTTTGTTTTGCTCTGAAGTCACATTTGATCATGAGAGTTTCTGCAAGATCCAAACATGGAGGTGGGCCAGCATTGTCAACTGGTTGCAACTGTGCACGAAGTCATGGCTGAGAAGTTCTGAGTCTCTGAAGGAGTGTGATTGGGGGTGGGTGGGATGTAGTTTTGTAAATCAGCATGGTGTATTCATGCAGGTGAGCCAGTACAAGCTACTTCTATAAGCACTGCATTTGTACAACTGGAAGGGAGAGTGAAACTTGTGATCATTAGAAATGCAGCCATTTCTCTGAGCACCCACTGGCATGGAGAAGCCATTTTACACAAATAAGCAACATCTGCTTCCCAGTCAGTTCGCTCTCACTGCTATTGTGGGTTTCTGCTCAATATTCCATCGCTGTTCTTTTCATACTACAGGATTTTGAATCATATTTTTGTTAGGATTCCAAATCGGCAAGGCTCTGAACCAGCCTGTGACCTTAAGAGCCTGTCTGTAAGCTCCTCACACTACAGGATTATTTGGGCAGATAACTGGTTTCCGACAATCCTCGAATCGGGAACGCCCCCACAATTATTGGAAGGGGCAAATCGGGCCCAAATTGACCCGATTGTCCTTTAAATGTGGTGCTAGCCTAAATCAGGAACAAAATGTCTCATGCTGCCAACATGCTTGTGATGTTCCACATAACTTGACAAAAGAAACTTGCAAAATGCCTTGGTTGCACCTATCAAACCAGTATCAGGTTTTGGAAGAACTCAAGACCACGTTTTCCTTTATTACAATAATTTCACAAGTTTTATTTCCAGTCATGAATTAAATGGTACCGATAGCAAGCAGATGCAAGTTATGCTGTGTACAGAAAGTTATTTTTCAGTAGAATTCTGACCAATTAAGCTACCTCCTCTCCACAACTAAAGTCACCCATCACCCACCTAAGCCACAGAAAAAAAAAGTAGGGGAATTAGCAGTCAAGCCACCAAGCACCATGGTGTTAAATACAGTATGAAACAGATACAGATCAAATATAAGTAATAAAGTGCCTGATATACAGTAGGCAACAAGAACATAAAGCTTTTAAAGCTTAACTGGGCTTCAAGCAGTCATGGCTGATCAGTTACTCCATCAATCACACCAGGTACGAGAGTGGCTCTCCGACATTTATCGGTGTGATTCAAGTTCATGTCAAAGAGTTTCAGTTCAGCAAGCTCTTATGTCAGACTCACCAGGCTCCAAAGTTAGCCTGAAGTGGTTGCGTTATTCACACACACGACAATGTAACTAATTATCAACAGTGACCATTGTCTACAGATCAGTATTGATCATTAAAGCATATGCAGTCCAAACTCCTCATTTCTACTCACAAACATGACCTTCAAACGATACCTGTCATTCATCTTTGCCATTATCTCCTCATTAAAGTCTGTCTGGATAATTGTTCAAAAGTGCAAAGACAGCTCACGTAGTATTTTTGTTACTCATGTATTTGTTTCAAACACTCTCTAATTGGGTGCCAAGGGAGGAGATGATCCAATACGTAAAAAACAGAGCAACGAATTGGATGCAGTCAGCATTCTGAAAAGCAGTTCAATTATGCACTATTTTCTCTGGCCAAGAAAAACATACCACCCTCCGGCCATAAAGTTAATTTGACAAACTCATACACAGCATATGGTGGCCTCTAGGCTAGCATGCTCTACTCACCATCACCAATTTGGTTAACTGCTGGCAAGAGTTGAGTTGGATAGCTAGCTGTTCTAATGAGCAGAATATACTTTTCGCAATATCTGTCTCTCAGGAATTGAGGAAAAAATGAGCAGCAAAAAACGGCCTGCTGTGCAAATTCTATAAGGGGCAACCGTCAGCAATATCAATCCAACAACACAGCTGAACATTTAGACTGCCCTGTTAATTTCTGGTTCCCCTCACATCTCTTCCAGCTTCAAAACTTTTTTTTTTTAAAATTAAATAAACAACCTTCCTTCTTGCTTCCTTGTTTCATACTACAACCTCACTAGTTTAGCTAATCTTTGCAAAGTCTTGCCAAGCTCCTAATTCTCAAAGCCTTTTTTAGATCTGGTGTCTTGAATATGTTTAGATCCTTTGCTTATGTACCTGACTATTCTTAAGGCTCATCCTCTTGCTTTGACCATGCTTCAACCCTTTCCTGAGCAGCTGTTCTGGATATTGGTTTTGTAGAGTTTGTTCATGTATTCTAACCACCCTTCTGTGCCCCCCCCCCCAACTTTCTTCTACATTCATTTTAGCATCCATCACCTAGAGGTCTGTAGGGTCTCTTAACCAAATTCCAAAACATTACTTTTATTCTTCTTAAACAAGTATTTGTGTTTATTGGCGGTAGAAGGGGGAAATTTGCCCATTGTTTATTGTTGAAATGTGCTAATCCATTGTGTCAGGATAGTAAGAAAGACTAAAATAACCCTAATAAATGTACCCTATTATTTTAAAAGTGGCTTGTCTGAGTGTGACTCCCAGTAACAATTTCAAAATATTAGTACACAAAAGCCATCCTTGATATTTCTAATAATTTGTAAAATAAATTAATGAAACAAAAGAAGACAGACTGAATTTCTCAACCCCATTTGCAAACCAAGCAACCCCACGTGTTTTTGGAAACTCTTGAAAATAAATGAAATGACCAAATGTTTAGGAACATCATCCAAGTGCACCATTACACTTCCGATCGTCAGAGAGGTTGGCTGCCTGTTGCAACAGCTCTCTCCCTACGCCATCCTTTTTTGTGGATATTGCCGGCTTCTTATTTATTACCGTGTACTGTGGTTGGGTTTTTTTGCTGCAATGTATTAGTTGTGGCATTTTTGTTCCCTGTGCTGTCTTTCATATTTTATTTTGGACAGTGATCACTAGCACCCGCAATGAGCTCGGTATATCGTACCTTCAGCTCACATATCTGAGGAGATATGGAGACACTCCCGTCAGGGAAAAAGAACCGGAGTGAAGGTCTGGGAGAGAACTGAGAGGGCTAGAAGAGTTAAAACCATTTCTCCCTGCGGTCAGTATGAGGAACGTGAGGTCTCTTGCTAACAAGGTGGATGAACTGTCAGCTTTCATGAACAACCAGCAGGTTTACAGGGAGTGTAGTTTGCTTTGCTTCACAGAAACATGGCTGCATGGGAATATACCGGACAGTCTGCTCGAACTAGCCAGATTCTTGTTTACGCAGCCAAACAGCAGGAAACAGAGCAGTAAGAAGAGAGGAGGTCTTGTTATCTTTATTAACTCTAAATGGTGTAATTCCAGACATGTAACAGTGAAGGAATGTCTCTTCTTTCAACTCTCATTAGGGGTTGCCACAGCGGACCTGTTCTGCATTTGATTTGGCAGAGGTTTTACATCAGATGCCCTGCCTGACGCAACCCTCCCCGATCTATCCAGGTTTGGGACCAGCACTAAGTATGCACTGGCTTGTGCAACCCCAGTGGCTGAGTATTTTACCTAATCTGCATGTCTTTGAACTGAGGTGGAAACCAGAGGAAACCTACACAGACACAGGGAGAACATGCAAATTCTACAAAGGGAAAGAAAAAAAAAAAAGTCAGTCAAGAGGTTCAAACCTGGAACCTCCTTGCTGTGAGGTGACCATGCTAACCACCACACCACCCCAGTGAAGGAATGTATCTGCACCCCTGATACTGAACTTCTGGCAGTAGGTCCGAGACCATGGGAGTTCTCGCACACCATTGTTGTCACTGTTCAGGTTCTCCTACCATTATATTTAGAGGGCGTTCCCTCCCCTCAATGGGACCCTGCGCCCCCAAAAGTCCCCCCCACCCCCACACACTAAGGCCTGGGGGTGGGGGGTTGCAGGCACTAGGACCATGCGGAAAGAGTGCCTACTCAAAAACAGCAGAGACTAGGTCCGTGCAGAAACATCCACCACTCAAGCTGCTGGTTTCCTGTCTGCATCGCTCTTCTCTTGTGCGCTCAAATACAATTCAAACAATAGATAGCAATATCAGAAACACCCCCCCCCAAACGGCAAAAGACGGAGGCCATACGACTTTTTTTTTTTTAAGTGAGAGTAAGCTCTTCAGACACACTATATTAAGTTAGCTAACGTTACATTGCGAATATTCATAGTGAGATCATGTTGGAATATGACATCCTCAAGTTAGCTAGCCATAGAAAATGACTTTTTACATGTTTTAAATGAGCAGTGTCTGTCTACTTCTGTACTTCACTCAACACATACATCAAAAGTAGTGATAGGCAGTGGAGAGGTGAGTGAAAAATTACAGAAAGAAGAAATAAGCTCTCCGACTTTCTAATTAGAATTATAAATTAGAACTATAATAATGGTTCATATGCCGTTTTAATCTCTAAAATCACTACAGTATAACACTTCATTTTTATTTGGAAACAATTTATTGTACCTGTAACTCACCACATTAGGTAAAAATTGTTTTAATTATTGTTCTAAAGTAAATGTGAAGACTTAAATAGGACTCTAACGGTTTGTTTAGGTCCAAATGCTCTGTAATAGGAGCCACGGAGAGGGATCCTGCAGGTGACCATCCTCATCCAGCAAATCCCCCACCCAAAGCCAGTAAACTTAGAGGAAACACTGTTATTTAGGCCCCCTGTCTACGGCAGCGAACAGCACAAGTGACATCATTCATTCGGTCACTGCAGGACTTCAGACACAATATCCCAGCGACCTTATAATGATCAGCAGGGATTTTAACCGTGTTTCCCTTTTTCCTGTCCTAACCAACTTCAAGCAATATGTCAACCGTACAATTAGAGAAAACAAGATCCTGGATCTCTTATGTGAATGTGAAAGGGGCATACAGCTGCTCTGCTCTACCCCCTTGGAGAATCTGACCACAACCTCATACACCTTGTGGCTACCTACAAGCCACAAGGCAACAGGTGGCCAGCACAAGGATTGTGAAGGTTTGGTCTAAGGATGCCGAGGAGAGCCTCCAGGAATGTTTTCTAGAGTGCAGGGAGACCTAGCATTTGCATCCGAACTAAACCCATTTTTAAATAGGTTCAACACAACCCCACCTCTGTGTCCCCAGACACAGGCTAGGACTCATGTGGATATACACATACTCTCCTGCACTGGACACATGTGGAACACCACATGCCTCCCTCCCCCCCCTTCTCTATTGCCATAGCACTATGGACCACTATGTGGCCTAATGGTTAGAGAAACAGCACTAGGACCAAAAGGTTGCTGGTTCAATTCCTTGGACCAGCAGGAATGGCTAAAGTGCCCTTGAGCAAGGTACCTAACCACCAACTGCTCCCCAGGCTGCTCTGGGTATGTTGTACCTGGATAAGAGCATCTGCTAAATGCCTGTAAATATGTCACCTCCCCCATCTGTACCATATCGCATGTGGCACTATTATTGCTACAGTTCCACCACATCTAAGGCTACCTCACTTCGGCTCTATACCACTAGTTTATGCACACCACGTTCTTATTGGTTGTTGCCCTCTTGTGAGCAATTGTCCTTATTTGGCTCGGTCTTAATTCTATTACATTATATATTTTTAACTTTATATACATTTATTTATATTTTAGCCTGAACTTGAGTTGCTTCAGCACCCAAATTTCCCCTCATGGGGATCAATAAAGGAATATCTTCAGTATTACAATCAACTACTTGCTGTTTGAATGGTCTTCTTGTGATCGCAGTCTCTTCAGATTTGCAAAGTCCTACATGATTTCATATGTATACATCCTTGTATGTTATGTCTAACATAAGTTTAATGTATATAGCACCTTTTCACTAACCTTTCACTTAGAGAGAGGATGGTCTTTCTCCTAGTCATCTCATTTGTGTAATTGATGCCTGGTTTTGCCAAGTTTCTGTATGTTTGTATCATTATAAAGTGGATTGTTTCTGTGCTCTGGAGCTTGCTAATGATTGAGAAAATGCAAAACCTAAAACAAATGAATTAGGGCCTGTCTCAACAGACTGTACGAGAAACCCATTTTGCAGAAGCAGAAAAACAGGCTCCTGTTTTTTGGGAAATAATAAGGCTTGGGAAATAATTGTGAAGTATATCAGTTCCATTGTAACCCCCAGCTTATTGACAATCGCTACGGTTATGACCCAAAGTAATGCTAATTGACTATTCAGTGAAGTGAAACTCGTGCAATCTGTTCTGCATTCCCACCAATCACCTGGAAAAACAAAAAAAACTTTCATTGGCCCCCACACATGCAAAGTAGGGGTAGAAATCAACAAAAGGTTGAAAACATATGGTGTTTGTGACTGATAATCCTGACGAGTTTGGATTTCAAAGAAATTACCAGAAAAGTCTAATCAAAACTTGAGCAACCTACAGTACAACAGTGCTTTGAAGTGGTGTGGTGAGATGCATTAAAAAACACATTTAAAAGTACAATTCAAATGTAAAACAAATGACTTTATGCACAAGTGTGCAACTGGTTAATAAGGTAAATGTGGAAAAAAAAAAAAAAAAACACATCTGTAAAGACTGTTGTGCAGTGAATATGTAATACAAAAACCATCCATCCATTATCCATAACCGCTCATGCTGTGCAGGGTCGCGGGCAAGCTGGAGCCTATCCCAGCTGACTATAGGCGAGAGGTGGGATACACCCTGGACAAGTCGCCAGATCATCGCAGGGCTGACACAAACAACCCAAGAAAACCAGGATTCTGCAAAATTTAATACCTACCCTTGGGCCATATTAATTTGCCCCTGCAAAATTAATGCCATCTACTTCCTGACTTTTACACTCAGTAAATCATACCATGGGTACAAAATTAATCAACTTGTATAAAACGCATCCTGAATTTTGTACCTTATGTAAATACACTTCAAACTGCATACTAAGGCAAAGGCAGTCATGTGAAAGATACAATCAGTTTGCACTTTTTTTTTTTTTGGTGGATGCTGCCTGTCAAGTTTGTGCGTGTTTAAGTAAATCAAGGACTGAGTGTGCTAAAATTTAGCACTCCAAGTTTATGCAACTGCAAATGTATGTTCCCCAGGCTTGCTCTAAAACAAAGTTTAGCTCTCCGTGTTTGCAACAAAGCAAACATTAGTCCTCCAGGGTTGTCCTGAGGGATACATTACCTCTCCAGACATGTCCTGAAGCAAACAGTTGATCTTCAGGCTCACCAAGTAGCAAATATGAGCTCTCTTCGCTTGTCCTAAAGCACAGCTCAGGGACCCCAGATAAGCCACTGAATAAAGGACATGAGCATTTGAGAAGGGTCAAGAGGAGTAAACTGATGAAGTTGGCCAGGAGTCATCAATTCTAGTCCTGGAAGGCTAGAATTAGGCCATTTCCTGGCTCAAAACACAGCTCACCAGTGACTTACCAGATGGTGTGTTAATGTGGAAAGAAAAAAGTGATAATCACCAATCTCAAGCCCTACAGGACGGTTAATGATGACCCTTGTTCTGGATATGAAACTGGTTATAAAATCTAGATGGGTACCCTGATTTGATCCATAATGAAAACAAATGGTGGATATTCAGCCTCCAAAAGAGAGAAGGATTTCAACCACTTCTCATTTCAAGCAATCTGTCAAGCAAAAGTGAGTGGATAGAAGGAACAGCTTGAAGAGCAGTGTCACTCTATAGTAGATATGATTTCTGTTTATCCAAAAATCACAAATCTTTTATTATAAAAAGTTCAAACCGTGGTCAAGCACCCCTCCAGAAACTTTACGAAAGTGAAAACCATGAAGGTTTATAATTTGGCTCAACATAAAATTAGAGCTGTTGAGGGAAAGAAATCTTATAACCCCTTGTAACAACTCTAACTTGTGGGAAACAGAGGAACCGGAAGCAGGCTTCAGAAAAGGTGGGTTCCTTTTATTTTCACACTTTTCAGGGGTTTTACAACTCTGTAGGCGCACTACACACACACACACACACACACACACACACACAACAGGGTGTCACAGCTCTCTCTCATTCCTGACTGTCTAAAAGACACACAGAGATGCAGGTTAATAGACAGCCAGTAATTAGACACAGGTGCACCTCATCGCATGTAACCAACTGGTTCAACCCGCCTCCTCGCCATTCACAGCTGATGCTCAACCATGCCCCCACTGCCTGACTTGGGCCAGGGAGCTGTCTGGCCTGCAGCTGACTCCTCCCCCTGGTGGGACAGGTAATCTGCCACCATCACTTGTGCCCCTGGCCTGTGGACCACCTCGAATTTAAAAGGGCTGAAGGGCCAGATACCAACGAGTGATCTGCACATTGGCATCCTTCATGTGGTGGAGCAACTGGAACGGGGCATGGTTGGAACAGAGTGTGAATGGGCATCCTAGAAGGTAGTACTGGAGAGTGAGGACCGCCCACTCAATGGCCAGACACTCTTTTTCTATCGTGCTGTACTTTGACTCTTGCATGGAGAGCTTGTATGGATGTACAGCACCAGACGCTCCTCCCCCTCCACCACCTGGGACAAAATGGCCCCCGGCCCTCTGTCTGACGCATCAGTCTATAAAACAAAAGGGAGAGAAAAGTCAGGAGACTGCAAAAGCAAACAAAACCACCTTTACCTGAGCAAAAGCCCATTTGCACAGCTCCATCCACTGGACTGGATCTGGCACCCTTTTTTTTTTTTTTAAAAGTGAGGTCAGTCAGCAGGCTGGTGACATCCTAAAAGTTAGGCACAAACTGCCTATAATAGTCAGCCAGCGCAAAGAACTGCCTCACCCCCTTTTTGGTCTTAGGTCGCGGGCAGGCTGCAATCACTGCAGTCTTATCAATTTGGGGATGCACTTGCTCATGACCCAAGTGGAAGCCCAGATACTATACTTTCACTAGTCCAATTTCACACTTCAGGTTTGCTGTGAGCCCAGCATGCCTCAGCGACCTCAGGACCATCCTAAGATGCTATGCATGCTGCTCCCAATCATTACTATAAATAATTATATCATCCAAGTATGTCCCAGTACCTTCCTCCATTCGTGTCTCCTTCAATGGCATGTAATGCCCCAGTATTATTTTCCCCACATTATGCTCCCACCTCCGTGCTTCACTGTGCTTATGGTGTTCTAAGAATCACACAACCCTTATTTCTCAAGACATGAAGAGCTGAACTGAGTTCTTTTTTTTTTTGTCTGACCAAAGTATATTGCTCCAAAAGAATTTTGAATTCTCTACATACATTTTAACTCACTGGGGACTGAGAGTATTTTCTGGCACTCTAAATGATTTGGCATCCTCTGATTTTGCTGTCAATTTCAACAAATCTAAGCAATATTTTCCAAGTCATATGACTTTTTTTGTATTCAGCACAAGTTCAGCTACAATAGTATGTATGTAATTTTTTTTAAAATAACAATTATGTTGTAAAAAGCAATTTTAGAACGGTGTTAGAATGTGTAAAAAAAATAAATTTACCTTACCCCAATGTGACGAACTGCTTTGATCACTTGTGGTGTTACTGTTCAGTCTTAGGAATGTACCCTGTATCAAGCACAAAAACTTAAATCTGTTCCATTGATTTGGAACAGATTTTAATTAACTGGTCATCAAAAAAATTACGTCTTATTGTTTTGGGATAAAAGGTTGGCAGTGGGAGGGGTATTCAGTGAGGAGAGTAAAAAAAATTCCATTCCATTCAATGAGAAAAGAGTGAAAGCCCTCCCACTGCCATCTCTTAATCCCATCAGGTCAAGTGATCAAAACGGTTCACCACAATGGGTTAGGTAAAGTATTTGGAGACAGTCCAACAGTTCTAAAACTGTGTTGATTTTTTTTCACACATTTAGGGTTTTTTTTTTTTGTTTGTTTGTTTTGAGTACAATCATGATACACATACTTCATGGATATTATTGTAGCTGAACTTGTGCTGAATTTATTAATTTTTTTATTATTTTAATTCAGCACAAGTTCAGCTACAATAATATCCATGAAGTATGTACATCATGATTGTACTCAAAACAAAACAAAAAGCAAAACAAAAAGCAGTTTTAGAACTGTTGGACTGTGTGCAAATACTTTACCTAACCCATTGTGGTGAACCATTTTGATCACTTGACCTGATGGGATTAAGACATGGCAGTGGGAGGGTTTTCACTCCTCTCATTGAATGGAATGGAATTTTTTTACTCTTCTCACTGAATACCTCTCCCACTGCCAACCTTTTATCCCAAAACAATAAGACGTAATTTTTTTGATGGCCAGTTAATTGTCCAAATCAATGGAACAGATTTTAAAGTTTTTGTGCTTAATACAGGGTACATTCCTAAGACTGAACAGTAACACCACGAGTGATCAAAGCAGTTCGTCACATTGGGTAAGGTAATTTTTTTTTTTTTTAAATCATAGGACTTTGAAAATTCTGCTTAGATTTGTTGAAACTGACATTAGAGCATGCCAAAATCATTAGTGCGCCAGAAAAAGATGAAGACAAGAGAGCAAACAAGCACTGGCGCACATTTTGTTTCCTCAAGAAGCATGCAAAGATTACACAGGAAATTTACTTCAGTAAAATTTACTCAAATTGGAGAAAATTTTACTTTACGCCAGATAACATTTGGTACCTCTCTAAAAAGAGGGAAAGTTACTCTTTTGATAGGGCTGTTTTTCCAGAGTCAATTCTCCTCAATTCAGTGTTCATATTTTACTCTTTGTAGTGGTATTCGACTCTATTCAGTGCGTCTTGAAATTAACTCCTACTATTTTACTCCGTTCAGAGCCACAACCAACTCTGTAATTTTGCTCCCACTCCAACTTTTATATTTAACTATTTTTGAGTAAAAATTAACTATTTGAGAAAAATCTTAACTCTGGGGAAAAAAAAGCTCAGTCATTTTTCCTGTGTATGCACTACAGTGCACGCATATCATATATGCTCATAAGAAATATTTACAGTTACTCGAGTTGATATTCAGTTGGATCAAGTCAAAGTTAAAAAAAAGGCATCATCAGTGCTGCGGTTCTCAAGATTGAATTGAATCACTCTCCTGAATCATGAACTGAATGGCTATCCTGAAACTGAATCACTGTCCTAAATCATCTGAAGCGCCTCCTGAGCATCAAATCGCTGTTCCATCTTGCAACAAGTTTTACCTCCAAATAGGTAGTCTAAACTATGGCTGACATTTATCCTGTTTACAGTGGGCGTTTGAAACCGGAAGAGTGAAAGTGATTATCATGCAGTTACCATGCGAATAGTCTTATGAATGTGTAAGTGGGCACTCAGTGCTGCAACTCCAGTGTGACTGAGTAAGGTGATAAGTTTTATGTTACATCTAATTTAGGTAATTTAAAAATATATATTTGGCAGTGGGCACATACCATAAGAAAGTGCAAAAGTATAAAGTTTCTGTGAATATGTTTATCATGGTTATATGATAAAAACTTGAAGATATTTATCTAAATACATGACCTGCTCATTCTACACCTGCCGAGCTTCACTAGTGAAGCTCTCGACCCCAAAGGGTTAAACATGCATCTCCATGCCTCTTTTCAGCAAAGGGATTTTGCATGAGGTATAGAAACAGACATCCTTACAGTGCAGTTTATTGCTTTCTGTTTTCTGTGTACCTGCTGCTGTCAGGTCGTCCTGCAACATTATTATTAGTGACTGCTGGCTTCTCTTGTACCTTCCTTATCATTAATCTAAAGCATGTTTTAAATCTTGTGTGGCATACCTGTCCTGAGACCATTAGTTGTGTAATTTAAAACAATTTGTAAATAATCTTTGACTTGTATTGCACTCAAAAAACAATACAATTTGCTGTTTCATCTCATGAATTCTATTGTGTTTCACAATAAAACACTTCAATTTTGATTCCTGCAACACATTTCAAAAAAGTTGGGATGGTAAAGGATTTACCACTTTATAATGTTGCCATTCCTTTTCACTACACCCAAGATGTTTAGGGACTAAAGACACCAAGTGATGAAGCATTTCAGATGTTTTGTCCCACTCTTCCTGCAAACAGGTCTTAAGGTGTCTAACAATACAGGGTCGTCATCATTATCATTTCAAAAAATTTGCCACACATTCTGTATTGGGGACAGGCACCCTCTTCTTCCACAGCCATTCCTTTGTAACGTGTACAGAATGTGGTTTTGCATTGTCTTGTTGAAATATTCCAAAAAAAAAAAAAAAAAAGATAAAAAAAAGATCTTGAAGGCAGCATTTGTTGCTCTAAAATCTCAATGTACTTTTCTGCATTAATGCTCCATCACAGAAGTGTGAGTCACCTTTGCCAAGGGCACTGACAACTCCATACCATGACAGTGGCTTTTGGATTTGTTGTTGGTAACAGTGTGGACGGTCCTTTTTGTCTTTGGTCTGGAGCACAAGGTATCCATTTCTTCCAAAAGAAAAAAAAAAAAAAAAACCCTAAAATACTGATTTGTCTGACCACAACACACAGTTCCACCGAGTGATGGTCCATCCCAGATGCCACTGAGCCCAGAAAAAAAGTCAATTGCGTGTCTGGACAGTTAACATAAGGCTTCTTTTTGTACAGTCAAGTTTTAACTGGCATTTGTGACCAACTCTGTATTGTAGAGGTTGACAAAAGTTTGCCAAAGTAATTGCAAGTCCATGTGGTTATATCCACTATAGATGCATGACAGTTCTTGATGCAGTGCTGTCTGAGGCATCGGAGATCACAGGTGTTCAGCTTAGGCCAGCGCCCTTTCCCTTTACACACCAAAACTCCTCCAAATTCCTTGAATCATCAGAATCAGAATCAGAAGCACTTTATTGCCAGGTATGTTACACACACGAGGAATTTGACTCCGGTACGACT
>JAPFFA010000012.1:10466708-10477606 GCA_026153275.1 Sciades herzbergii | reverse complement strand
CCAGTGGCTAGATGTGCTAAGCTGATAGAGACATACCCCAAGAGACTTGCAGCTGTAATTGCAGCAAAAGGTGGCTCTATAGAGTATTGACTTCTATTTTTTTTTTGGGGGGGGATACCTATGCACACTCCGGATTTCAGTTTTTTTCATCTTATTGTTTGTGTCAACAAAACAACAATTTGTACCTTTAAAGCTGTAGGCATGTTGTGTAAAACAAATGGCGCTAACCCCCTAAAAATCTATTTTAATTCCAGCTTGTAATGCAAAAAACACCCAGGACAAACACTAAGGGGATGAATACTTTTGCAAGACACTAATCTATAGACATAGTTTAAGTTATGAAAGGCAATTAAAGTTCCTTCTTATGCTCTTGTTGAATGTAGAAGTGTTTCCTTGCATATGGAAGTAGTCAACTCCTTTCATACCTGTTCCATTAAAATCTTAAATGACCTTTTGTTGAAATGCTGAGGTAAAAACTTGCCAGGAAAAAAAAAAAAAAAAACCCACGACAACAAGCACAGCTTCAAATAATGACCAGAGTTGGGCCCTTGAACAGATAATTGTAGCCATTAATTTTTCAAAGTATGCTAATAATGATTTGTGATTTGGCCCCGAGTTCCAAGGATATACCAAAATCCAACAATGATTTCCTCCTTGAGTATAAATAAAGCCGTGGTTCTTAAATCCCTGGAGAAACATCTTGGAGGCCCAGAGTCCTAGTTTTGAGAATCATTGAATTTAAAAAAATGTCAAAACCTTTTAAACAAGCTGCACTCACCAGCTACTAGAAGAATGGGATGTTTATCCGGGTGGAGCTCCATCTGTCTGGCAATCCACGACCCATCGAAGTGTGCATACCACCATCCCTTCTTCTTATTCTGTGGGTCTTTGTACTGATCGCCAGGGCGGACAAAGGGAATGCGGAAGTAGCGTTGCTGGCGGTTCATCAGGATCTCGTGTTGCCTGGCCGGGACTGGAGGAGCCACATAGTTCTGGGCTGCAGGAACAGAGACATGATGTGTTATAGGAATTTAGGTGTTTGAACTACAAGGGTTCAGAGTTCAGTATCTAAGGCATTTTACTATTAGTATGTACTGGAGATGTTAAAATTGGAGAATTCTTTTGAGACATTTAGTACATACAATTGGAGCTGTTCATTTTTGTGCTGCTTTAATCAGGGTCAGTGATATGCTACATAATTTAGAATCAAGTTGTTAGTAATCTTAGCAGTTACACTGCAAGTTTTAGCAAATCTACCATGGAAATCAATGATTACTACAGGTTTGGTTTTTATTACAGAATTCAAATGATGCTATTGGATGCTACCACTGCTTTCTCATTTGGAGTAACACAATATGGCATTATTGTGTGTACAGCAACAGTGTGGACCCAGTTTCTACTTTCTCTCAGCACTGAAGTGTCAAGCATCACTCCATTAGTGATTTGATTTTAGTCAGTAATAAAATCAGTTAGGGTTTATTTCCAACAAAGTGGTTGAAAGTGCTGAGTTAGTCACTTCTGTATGGACTGAGCTCCACAAACACTACACGTTTGTTCACTGTACAAGATAGATAAAAATGCCATGTCAGCATATTCATAAAAATAGTTCAGAAAAGAGCAGAAATGGCTTCAACTTTAGTGCACATCTTCAAACACAATCCACATCAGCTGGACCTTGTCATATTTTGTGGGCTTGTACATTATTTTACTTAGTGCCTTGGTTCTCAAACTACTGTAGAGTCCAGAGAGCTCCAGGGATCCATAATACAAACCAGGGTATCCTCAGGGTGTTTTTTTTTTTTTTTTAATTGTTACAGCCCACCATTATCAAACCAATTTAACTGGTCCCTTGAATTGAATCCAAACCTCAGCAAGTTAAAAACAAATTAAATAATGTTTAAATCTAATGTCATTTTTCATAAAAATGTGTTCTATGAGTGGAACGCCATTAAAAATTCTTTCCAACTCCAACAAGCAGCCAAAATATTATTGTACAAATAGTATACTGTATATGCCTAATATTTGAATAGTTGGATTCTAGTTCAATTATATAAATATGTACTCAGCAAGTCTTTTTTTTTTGCTTTGTTTTTTTTCTCCCTCCAGCCAAGGGGTCCAGAAAATTTCCATCCCCTACTGACTGACCACTGGTAAGTTGACCTTCTGGTTAGTGTGTCCGTCTCTTGACCGGGAGATCTTGAGTTCTACTCGTGGTTGGGTCATAACAAAAGACCATCATAAAAATGGTACCTACCATCTGGCGAGGGACACCACAATACAGATGTGAGTAGGGCATCAAATTCTCAGTTACCAGAGGACCAGCCCCCCACTGTAACCCTAGCTATGTAAATAGGCAAGAGGCTGAAGGGCTACAGAAACAGAGATCACTACTGCCTGGCATGCCTTAACCCTAACTTGGTTCGTACTAGAAATTACTTAGATGACAAACCACTAAAACTTAAAAATACTACAAGTAGATGTACCGTATCAGCACGGATAGCTACTTCTACTAGGTTAATATGGGACGGCCTTGCCCTTGAACGAGGCACCTAACAGCACCCTGCTCCCCGGGTGCTGTTAGTATGGCTGTCCACTGCTCTGGGTATGTGCGTGTGCTCACATGTGTGTGTTCACTGCTTCAGATGGGTTAAATGCAGAGAAGAATTTCACAAGTGTGTGATGAATAAAGTTGTGCTTTCTTTCTTTTCTTACCGAGAATCTACCAGAGGTTATATAAGAATGAAGGAAGAGATACTAATCACTTTCAATAATACTTAATTACCATTTCTTCACTTGTCCCACTGGAGGAATCTTTAAAAAATTCTATGAGGAATCCTCCAAGAGACTGTTGAGTTTCATGAAAGCTTTTTAGTGAGTTAAGATCCTTGATCTACCCAAACACCCCTTTTGTAAGCTACCATTCCTTGGACTTTAATTGACTTTAGTTGGGTTTGGCCATCTAGTCATGCCTTGGTGAGTGTGCTAAATAACTTGCCTGCCTTATTCAAGTTTGTAAACCCATTTCCCATATTTCTGATGGGATCGATAGAACCAGTAATAGTTCCAGACATAATCCCCAGATCAAGACACAATACTTTTGGCGCAACCTAGTACTTCTCAAACTGTCTAGCCTTCTTCATAAACATAAATGTCTCCATGATCAGAAGCTTTTAATTTCAAATCCTATGGTTTGGGTTTTCCAATGTACTCAGTGATGGTGTGCTTATGATCAGGTCACTTTGCATGGCCACTTGCATAACCACCTTTCTACTTATAGCTTTAAAACAAGCTTTTTAAAAATCTTTGCTTTTGCATTTCATTTTAGCAAGAAGCCAGGGGAAAGCAGTGGTTGTAAATCAGAGAAGGGTACAACATGGTTCAGTGCGATTATTGAGGGCAGCCCAGCTGTTAGAATTGTTATATTACCATCAATGGTCACTTACACACATTTATCAGATGGCGTACACAACCTATAAACAAAAGAGGTACAAGTTATGAACTTTCATCTCATCACCTTGTGTGTGTTTTGTACAAAGTGTGACAACAGCAGCATGAGAGACACTGACCAGTATAACAGCAGATTAGGGCCACTGTAGGTAAAAACAATAAGTCAAAAGCACACACGCACAAAATGAATAAATAAATAAATAAATAAAACCACAGAGCTGAGGTGGCGGATAATATTCTGAGAGAATTTTAAAAAAAAAACTAAACATTGCTGAGATTAACGTCAGACACTTCGGAAGGAAAAAAAAAAAAACCTTGGATGTTCTCCAAGATTATAAAGTCATCTCGGAGAACGTCCAAGGTTTTTTTTTCCTTGTAAGCGTATGACTTTAATCTCAGCAATTTTGAGGTCCCTCCCCCATAAACTTTTGCCTTCTGAATCGTGGGATTTAAGTTCATGAAGAGGGGGAAAAAAAAAAACCCTCAGAAATTCCAAGACTAAGTAGTAAAAATTTATGAGGGAAAAAAAAAAAAACCTTGGGGGAGAAAAGTGTAATTTTTTTTCCTTAAAGAATCAGATTGCATCACTGTGCAAGGTTGGCTCAACATCTTTTTTTTTTTTTTTTCTCGTAAATATACAACTTTAATCTTAGAAATTCTGAGGTTTATTTCCTATCAAAATCCCCTGCCTCAGCTTCTAATACGCCATCGTAGACCAATGTGTAGCATTTGAGATTGAATGTGTATCTAGTATGAAGACACAAAGAGGTCACAACATGGCTGGAGTCACCTTGATTCTTCAGCTCTAACATTTTGACTAGAAAATGTTATGCAGTTGATACTTAATTATTCACAAATATATTATTTAAAAAAGGGTGCACGGTGGTGATCACAGAGTGAGGGGTAGCACAGGCTAAACTGAATTGCTGCTCAGAGCAGCCAAACACACAGAAGAAAGTGCACAAATGTCTACGATTGGTAGACATGTACCAATGGGAAAGATCTACCAATGGGAGATTGAACAACAGCATCCTTCCAACCAAATTAACAATTACAGCATTCAGGATCGGGGATTTGCCTATAAAGCAGGAAACTATTTTCTTAGTTACAGAGACAAGGTAAACAATGTTTTATTTTCTTAAAATTTTTTAAACTGATGGTTGAATGTAGAAAATAAAACAATGCAGCGCTCATCATCAACCACTCACCTCATTAATACATTCAATAATACAGACTGGGCAGTCGGAATTTTCGTTGGAAGGTAGTCTTCTGACTGAAAAGAGACACGCATTCTGTTTATAAGAGTTCTGCTTTATGTAAAACTGCACTATGTGGCAAAGACTGAATCCAAACGTGCTTTCACGTCAACGTTTCTCATTACTTCTCATCGTACAATCCCATACCATCATTGTCTTCACCCAACGAGACCAGATTTAAAATAAATAAATAAATAGAATCAAATCAGCTAAAGCACCAGGGTTTGTTTCTGTTTACAATCCAACCTCCTTTCTTCATTAATCCATCACCTTTCATACCATGAACATCATTTCGGATGTTTCTCAGAAGCACTTCTGACAAACCAGTAGGAGTAATAAACACCTCAGAGTGCTTTTTGCAGTAGCGGCTCCAAGTCTGTGGAACTGTTTGCCCCCAGACATTAGATTCACCCCCTCTATCTCCTCTTTTAAATCCAGACTCAAAACTCACCGGCTTTTGCATCCTCTTAGCTGCCCATTCCCTAGTTCTTTTTGTAGTGGGTGTTATTCAATGTTGTTGTTCATTTGTGTAATTCTGGCCTCTTTGTCTATCTGTCAATCTCTGTTTGTAATGTGTATTTTTGTTGCAGCTATTAATGCATCTTTTCTTTTGTGTCGTGTTCGTTTGTGCATTTTACTTCTGATTTCCTAGCTACCCTATGTACAGCACTTTGGTCAGTGAAAACTATTTTAAATGTGTTTTATAAATTAAATTTACTTACTTTCCGTCAAAAAGAAAATTTAAAATTTGAAAATACACCCTTGTGTGGCAGCGGGGACGTGGCCAAGCGTCGGTTTGTGAATGGAGGGCGGGGTCAGGGAAGGTGAGAGGCAAAGTCAGTACTCCTGTTGTCAATTAACGTTGTGTCCATGCGTTTTGCAGTGAGGATGGAAGGTAGAAAAGGAGGGCGAGAGCGACGAGATAGGCTCTCTCCCGACCAGAGCACACGTGTGAATGAATAAATCACATAAAAGCTGTAGAAAAGAAGATTCACAATAAAGCTGTGTGTGAACGCCATCTCCCTCCTGCCACGCTTCAGTATTCCACCCACATCAGGGATACCACACCTTGCTAATGAATCACGTACGTATTTAAATGTAAAAAGACAAAAGAAATATCAATGTGTGGTATGCAGGATGCACCTCTTCCCTCTGGTACATGCTGTATTACAGCCCATAGGCCCATCCCCAGTTATGCATCCTCCTTTATTTCATCAAAAAAAATGGGGCTGTGATCATAACAACCATAAAAGTGGCATCATTGTGTGCTGAGCGTGCATAAACAAAACACCTCTGTAAATAGCCAGGTACAGTCTTTGCATCCTCCTCATCACCATGGCGACTCCCAGCACAGAAGCACAGCTAGAGGCTTGTAAACCCAGTCCACTCATAAGAGCTGGTTTTTTTGTCGTCTTTTTTTTTTTTTTTAATTTCATCAGCTATGAGGATCTAATGCAAATTTGCCGAATGATATTGCTCAAACAAGACTGTCACTGCTCGCTAATAACTCAAGCAACATTTCCTCTTACTGATTAAAGGCAAAAAATGATCAACACACAAAAGACCTACAACATTAACAGTGATAATGAAGTCAATATTATGTACTTGTCATTAAGATTAGGTAATAACGTTCAATCGTTTGGTGAACATTTGCCATTTGATTGAAATATACACAATATGGCATACAGTCACAACGGAAAAGAAAAAAAGGTGAGAACGAGATCTTCACATATACTCTCACTGGCCACTTTATTAGGAACACCACACACCCCTGCTGTTTTATGCAGTTTTCTAATTAGCCAATCCCTTGACAGCAGCACAATGCATAAAATCACGTAGATATACAAATCAAGAGCTTCAGTTAAAGTTCACTTCAAACATCAGAATGGAAAAAATTGTCATGTCTGTGACTTTCACTGTGGCATTTGAGCCAGATGGACTGGTTTGAGCATTTCAGAAACTGCTAATCTCCTGGGGTTTTCACACACAACAGTCTTTGGACTTTACACAGAATGATGCCAAAAACATTGTGTTCTACGGGTGGAAAGAAACACCTTGTTGATAAGAGAGGTCAGAGGAAAATGGCCAGATTGGTTTGAGCTGCCGGGAAGGATATAGAGACTCATAGCAACTCTTTACAACCGTGGTGAACAGAAAAGCATCTCAGCATGCAAAAGCAGAAGACCACACTGGGTTCCACTCCTGCCAGCCAAGAACAGGAATCAAGAACAAGTTCCGATTAAAGTGGCCGGTGAGTGCGGGAGAGAGTATTTCAAATGTCACATGATGTTCTTTAACCTGATTTGTTTTGGGTTTTAAATTATTTATTATTAAGAGATATACAGTATATTGTTTGAGTAAAACTTCTCAATTATTGAAGAGTTGGACTGTATTTTTGAAGCAGAACTGATAACTAGGGGTGATCATGATCACTGCAAAGGAGGGGGAAATTAAAAAAAAAAAAAACCTCTTGTATTCCGTGTGTGAAAGTAATGAGAGCTGGGTTTCGCCATATAAAGGCAATGCACTGAAAAATTGCTATGAAATACAGAAACTATTGTGAGTCTTGCCAAAAATGGCGTAAAGCTTTTTAAATATATATTTTTTTAATGTATGAATATAATTTATAGCAGAGATCCGTTGATTTCTCAAATCTGATTGGCTGGAAAGTGTTGATTAATTTTCTATAACAGCAGCTCTGACAACCGTTCCATTTACAAGGCAAATCATAGGTTCCTTTATATTCAGTCTTTCCAAAACGCTTCACATCAAATGAATGTAATGGTTGATATGGTGAAGCTTTCTATGAGGAGACATTTACTTATCGTTTTGGAAGGAGTCTCCAACGTGAGTGCTTTGTAACAGATAGAGGTAAGCTTTCTAGCACAGAAATGTCTTCAGGACTGAGGAGATTGCATGTTCATTTGATGAGTAACAAGACAAGTTGCATTTTTGTTACTGATTTCAAGATTGAGGAGAAAAAGAGGCTGGCAAGAAAGTAGTTGC
The DNA here is from genome assembly GCA_026153275.1 of Sciades herzbergii. Taxonomy (NCBI): domain Eukaryota; kingdom Metazoa; phylum Chordata; class Actinopteri; order Siluriformes; family Ariidae; genus Sciades; species Sciades herzbergii. The sequence goes on along the minus strand of JAPFFA010000012.1, from coordinate 10,469,897 downwards.
TTATTACTGTTTATAATAAGATCACAGATTATCCACAACATTAAACATAAATAAAAAGAGATGAAGTATCCATGTCATGACGTAATACATTTTTTGAAAAAAAAAAAAAACCTAATAGAGTGGCAGCTACAATTAATTATCGACAGTCCACAATTAAATTCTTGACATCTTTTCAGATTTACCAATAAAAAACAATTTTACAAAGGTGATTTTCAGTTCCAACAGTTATTATTGGTTAATTAAATCAACTGGAAGACCCCCCTTACCCTTTGATCTTGTCTGATGACACAGCTTATTACCTGCGATGGAATTTTTTTTTTCTTAGCACGATCAGCAATTTGAGAAAAACCCAGATATCATCGCAGATAAGCATGATGGAAAGATCATGGACATGTTTTTACTTATCAAATTCACCGATATTTCATGATGATCTTGTCAAAACGTACTTTGTTTCTTACTCTTTCATTTGACAGTCGCCATTTTGTATCTAAACGCGCATTTGAGAAGTCACGTGAGGTGCCGATAATAGTGATCACTTTCACCGGTGTCCACCATTATCGACACCCTGTGGAATTAAGTGACATTTACAACCGTTATGAATCGATCTTTGTGCAACATTGTTTAAGTAGATGAAGTACTTTTAAAAAATAAAAAAAGTGCTGTGATTTTTGACAATTTTTTTCTGAATCATAACCGAATGGAATGCTTATAGAATATTTGTAATCCTATTGCAATAAATAGAATTAGACCAGAATGAAATTCCTAGCATAGAATTTAAAAAAAAACATGCTTGAAATATTCAGACTTCTCTATTCCATTCGAAATTTTTTTTTCAGTTTATTGTAAATATCTACCACGTTACAATATCAGTAGACATTTTATATTTTTAGATGTAAATTTAAAATCCCAATTACAAAAAAAATAAATAAAATAATCAACCTTTCCATGTGGTTACAATGTCAATGGCCTGTTGACATTTATTGGTAAACTAAGAAACTAGAAATGAATACAAACAACAACGAATGATTAACAAAATGTGATCTACGAAAATACTTAGAAAGTGGAACAAAAAGATTTTCTGACACATGTTCATGATATGATCAGTTAATTTATTTACAAGCATTAGAATTACTTCCTCATTTACGTAAGCACTGACATCGATATATTTATATAAAATATATTTTGTACTAAAGTCTATGTACAGCAAATTTTAAATAAAAACTGTTTTGTTAAATTAATACCAGATACCACCACAATTTTTTTTTTTTTCATAAATAATCATCTGGGTGTCGATAATTGTGGAATGGTGTTGGCAACTGTGGACAAAGGTGTCAATAATTGTGGAACGGTGTCACGTGATCTGATACGCTAAGCAATCAGGAATCAAGTCATTTTTTTCCAGTGGAAGTTTGAGTAATTATTCATGCAAAATTTACATATTGAAAGTTTTTTCTACTTTTGCAACGGCCAAAAGATCGTTAAAGGTGTTAATTGTAGCTGCTATAAATGGTATAAGAGGAATAAAACACTACAGGACATGCTGTTATAGGAAGCACATATTGTTGATTATTTTCCTATAACTGCATGTTTTATTGTTTACCCCACATATGAGGGGTGCGATCAGAAGGTTTTAACCTCCGTGTGATCACAATAACAAAAGCACTGAGAGGAAAAAGACTAAATCCTAATTTTATTACTTTAAATGATGACCTCGGGTACACAGAGAGGAATTCTGCAATAATATGAAAACTGCATTATATTAGGAATGGGCTGTGTTTGTGTTTATGTAGATTTGCCAGATAGGGTTTTTGGGCACATAAATATAAAGAGAACTATCTGCGATGTTGACAGATGGTCTCACTTAATTTTAGAAACTGGCAGATGAAAGCAGTGTGTAATTACAGGGTGACACATGCATACACACATCCACACATTCTGTATGTACACATACCCACACACGGCATGATGAATTTTCCTCAGCAAAGCCAAACTGTTCTATCGAGGACAGGAACGAATCGCAAATGGAAAACAATTAACTGTGATGCATCCGACTAGCCAAAGCAAAATTGTGAATAATGCTGCCTTTTGAGATACCAGGAGGATGCTATTCCTTGATTTCTGAATCTTGTTCCAGGTTTTCAGCATCAAATGTTTGCGTGTTGACCCAAGAATGCTAATTTAGACCTTTAGCTTGTGATACTTACTTCCTAATATCCACCTATGGGACACTGTCAACTTATCATGAAAAAGACACTGTTAATTTGGAAATGGATGAAATCAATTCTACAATCAAAATGCACCATGTTCAAGACTGGGAATAATTTTTTTTTTAAATAGTTAACTGAACAGCTATTTAAATAAATAAATAAATAAATAAATCTCTCTTCTCAAAGAATCTCTGACCAATCCCACCCACTCCTGTAGTTATTTGTGTGTTCCCTACGGCTGATATTTTTCTGACAAACTTGTAATGAACATTTCCAAATCACACAGGCTATTTAAACTACAGTGAACCTGACCAGTTACCATGCAAGCACTGTGAAATCAATGCGGTGAATGAAGGAAGTTTTACTTTCTCCCGCAAGCTTCATATCTAACTCCTGCATGAGACTGAATCACTGGATCCTCTGGTGTGTTTGTTGAGTCCAACAAGGTCCCAATTGTGATGTCCATGTTTAAGTGTCTAATGGTTTTACAATTAAAAGCTTGAAATGCAATTTGTAACTTGTGTATGGCTATTAAAGCTGATATGTACTGATAAAACAACAAGAGTGCTCTGAGAGCATAATATTCCCCGCTGACAGCTAGGCCATAACTCTGGTAAAATGCAACTGAATTGAATGAAATTGGAATATGCATATTACCAACATGTAACAGAGAATCCTGCTGAGTTTTGTGAAATTCTTCCAAAAATTGTGAGAGGAGTGGATTTCAGAAGATGAGTACCCTTCCTGGGACGGAAGGACATCGCCACGACAATCCCCCTTCGGGCCTTTCAGCCAGTGGGCAATAAAACCAGCAATTAAAAAAAAAAAGACAGCCTAGTGACATCCTGAATCGGTTTATTTTAACTATGAACTCTGTTTGTTTTTTTTATTAAAGGAGAAGTCAATTTTAAACTTGCTTTATTTCTTAATTAACGTGTTATTCAATTACGTTTTTGGTTTTAGTAACCTTATATCGTGACTC
>JAPFFA010000012.1:9821521-9833743 GCA_026153275.1 Sciades herzbergii | reverse complement strand
TAAAAAACTTTTAAGTTCATGGTTGTAAGGTGGAAAAATGTGAAAAAGTTCAAGGGGTATGAATACTTTTGCAAGGCACTGTATTGTGTTGCTACTCTAGTTTTGACTTTATTTCTGTTTTCCTGACCACGTTTATTCCCTTGCCTAGACTGTACTGTTTGCCTCTTGCCTGTCCCCTGCATGTTCCTGTTTATGATCCTTGCCTTTTGTTTTGGTATTGTTTCCCGGCTTGCTTTTAATAAACCCTTTCTGCGATTACATCCGTCTATTGCCTACTCATGTGACACTGTTTCTGTGTTTTTTTTCCCCTTCAGACTGATACTGTGTTCACATGTTGCAGAAATGTCATTTATCACTCTTACCAGTTTACTGTTCTTTTTTTTTCTGAATGCACTTTGGAGAGAAAAAGAGTTAGAAGTAGGCCACATTATCATCATGATGGATGGTTGGCCTTGCATAAAATTCCCTTAAAAATAGGCACTCATATCAGACAAAAGGTTGCAATCGCACTCTGCTAAAATACTCTGTAAGAGAGCTCTCTTACACACACACACACACACACACACACACGGTAAGTGTAACTGGAGGCTCTTTTAATATCTAATGCGCCTGGTGTACTGAATGCTTTCTATTATCAATTGCAATCCATGCTAAATTTAATGAATAAAACATTTTGATACATTAGTGAGAGTCAAATGTTTGACTTATGAACATGTATTAATGTATTCCTTTGCGTAGTGTGGTAACTTTCCTCTTCTGTTCATTATTCATTGAGTACTATATCCATGTCTGCACAACTCTGCACTTGAGTCTTTTTTCTGTGAATAAAATATTCAGAGGAAAACATGAATTCACATACTGTCAATCTCATGGATATTCATTACGGATGAGTGTAGCTGATGAGCCACCATCATTCAAAACCTTACTTTTATTTATATTCAAAAATGGTCTTGAACTCTGCTCTTATCCATTCAGTGCTGAATTCAATAGCATGAATTTTCCTGCTACTGATAGATCTACTACCACCTTTGAAAAATCTCAAGAATATTAGCCAAATAATGGTAATTCACTTGTTAAGTCTGAGGCCAATAGCCCCTTCAGTGTTGCCAATATAGAGACTTTGTTGCTAAATTTGGTGATTATTTAGACCCCTTTAATGAGTTTAATTAAAAAAAAAAATACCTAGTGACAAATCATGCAACTTTTTCAGAACACATTAATGATTGCCTTGAACTCAATATGGCTCTCCAGCTCACATCACAGCCATTATTATACAAGTTTAGAAAGCAGGTTCACTCGACTCTGTGTAATGCCTGACTTTCGCTTGCAACCAATCACTGATAACCATGGTCCTGCCCATGACCAGTCACTGATAACCACGGTCCCGTCCATGACCAATTACTGATAACCATGATCCTGCCCATGACAATTACTGATAACCGTGTTCCCGCACATGCCCAGTCACTGATAACCATGGTCCCACCCATGACCAATCACTGATAACCATGATGCCGCCCACGACCAATTACTGAAACTCATGGTCCTGAATTGACCAGTTAAGAATAACCATGGTCCCACCCATACCACAAGCTACTGGTTAGTGGGTTCGCCTCTCGACTGGGAGGTTGCAAATTCTACTTGCGGTCGGGTCATACCAAAGACCTTCATAAAAATGGTACCTATTGCCATCTGGCAAGGCACACTGAAATGCAGATGCAAGTAGAAAGTCAAACTCTCGCAGTTACCAGAGGACTAGCCCCCCACTGTAACCCTAGCTATATAATAGGCGAGAGACTGAGGGCTATAGAAACGGAGATCGGCGCTGCACCCATGCACCTCAAAGAGCTGGGTAGTACTGGGACAGGAGACTGCCTGGGAAGACCAGATCCTGGCATGGGAGGGACTTTGACTTGACTTTGATGGTTCTGCCCATGACCAATTACTGATAACCACGGTCCCACCCATGACCAATTACTAATAATCATGATTCCATCCATGACCAATCACTGGTAACCATGGTCCCATGTACGCCCAATTACTGATACCCATGGTCCCACCCATGACCAATTACTGAAAACCATGGTCCCGAATTGACCAATTACTATTAATCACGGTGGGTGCTTAGGGTGATCACTCCTCATGGCTCTGGTCACCTAACTCCTGGATGATTACCTTCTCATGGTGCACCTGTTTTAACTAAAAGTTATCGCTGGGACTGGGTAAGAGCCGGTATATTCCCTTGGAGAAGGCAAACTCTTATTTCAAACCTCTGCTGCCTTGCAGCCATACCCATTTATGGGAAAGGCTTTGGGAGTCAACCCTGAGGAAAAAACAGGAGCTGGAGTCCCTAAGGCAGTTTGATGCTGTTTACAACCTCATTCTGGCAACTCCTGTGACGAGACCACTGCCAAGCGTATTGGCTTTAGCCCTTCCCTTGAACTACATTGGTGGAGTGGAGAGGGGGATCTGCTGCATGGGCAACAGTTTGTCTTCCATATTATCCCCACCCAGGCTTGCGCCCAGTAGAGGTCACTCCAGTGTTGCCTCAAAGTGACTGCACAACACGGGAAACAGCAGTATACTGGTTATAAGTCTGACTCAATTGGCCTTGAGCATGGTGCCAAGGGTTGTTTCTGATGATGGGAGGGACCATCGTGCCTCACTGAACAGCTACCACCTGCCTCAAGCTGGGTAGCCCCCAGCCAATAAGGTGCTGTCCTGCCACAGTCTGTCAGCTTCATGGGGTGTGTGGAGCTTAGCGTTTGAATGCCTGGCACATGGACTGTAAACTCAGCACCAGACAAGATAAGAAAAGGAAAAAGGAGACCAAAACTCCAATTTGCATGCTGGAACATTCAGACCATGACTATTGGATTGTCAGTGGACTTTCAGGAAACGAGAGACACACAAAAGACAGCTGTGATAACAACAAACTGCTAAAGTGGACATTGTTGTGCTCCAGGAAACTTGATTGGCAGACTCTGGAACACTACATGAAAAGGATTACACCTTCTTCTGTTGGGGAAAGAGTGCAAATGATACCAGAAAGTATGGTGTAGGTTTTTCTGTCAAGACTCACTGTTGAAGATGATTGAGCTTGGTGAAAACAGGACTGAGAGAATATGCTTTATGCATCTTCACACTACCAATGGGCCAGTCAACCTAGTCAGCGTGTACACTTCTTCTCTCTGCTCATCACAAGAGGCCAAGGATGAGTTTTACGACCACCTACAGACAGTCATCCAGGGACTCCCAAGACAGCAACACTGCTGTTGCTTGGTGACTTCAGTGCCAGAGTTGGAAGTGACCACACCTCTTGGCCTAGTTGTTTGGACCAGTTTGGAATTGGCAACATAAATGAAAACAAGCAATGCCTGTTTGAGCTGTGCACATTACAATAGCTGTGTATTACTGATTCCTACTTCAAGACCAAACCACAGCACACGGTTTCCTGGCAGCATCCTCAGTCTAAGCACTGGCACCAGCTGGATCTGGTCATTACAAGATGCTGCCACCTGAGGAACATGTGATGAGTATGTTCCTATCAGTGCACCAATTGCAACACTGACCACTCATTGGTCTGCAGCAAGATCAGGCTCCAGCTGAAGAGGATACATCATGCCAGGCCACCGGGGGAACAGTATATAGACACCAGCAGACCCTCCAGAGGGAGCCTCCTCGCAGAGATGGAACTACCTGAGAGATAAGATCCACAGCATCACTTTCTCCATCTCTGGCAAGAAAGTAGGGACAATGCAAGAGAAGCCAACTCAGCAGAGCTCACTGCTGTGATTGAGAAGAAGTGTGCCGCACTGATGGAGTACAAGCAACATCCATCTCAGTCTACTTTGTAAGCACTGTCAGCTAGAACCAGAGTTCAGAAAACTTCCAGGCACTGTGCAAATGACTTCTGGCTACAGCTCTGTGAGAGTATCCAGACCACAGCTGATGCCAGCAACATTCGCAGCATGTATGATGGGAGTAAGAAAGCCCTCTGGCCCATCCAGAGCAAGACGGCACCAATCAAGTCTGCAGCTGGGGAAGTCATCGCAGACACAGAAAAGCAGATGGAGAGATGGGTGGAACACTACTCACAGTTATATGGCAGAACTAGCAGTATCTCTGATGCTGCATTGGACGCCATCAAATGCCTGCCCATCATGGAAGAGCTGAATGAGAAGCCCACCATTGAGGAATTGAGTAAAGCAATCGATGGTTCACCCACACAGAAAGTGCCAGGACTGGATGGAATTCCACCAGAGTTCACCAAGTGTGGAAAGGGCATCCTGCTTCAACATCTGTATGATCTACTTTGTCAGTGCTGGGAGCAAGGAGAAGTACCCCAAGACATGAGGGATTGCAACATAGTCACTCTGTACATGAATAAGGGGAACTGAAGTGACTGCAATAACTACAGGACGATCTCACTCCTGAGCATTGTCATCAAGGTCTTTGCTTGTGTGATTCTCAACAGACTGCGGAAACCAGCTGATCAGGTTTACCCTGAACCACAGTGTGGATTCAGGTCAGAACGCTCCACAATCAACATTATCTTCTCCCTGCAACAGTTTCAGGAGAAATGCAGACAGCAGAAACAGCCTCTGTATGTCGCTTTCATAGACCTCTTCAAAGTCCTTGCAAGGATTGGATGTCCTCCCAGGCTCTTAAGCATGATCCAGTCATTCCACACCGACATGACAGGTGTTGTTCAGTTCAACAACTCATCCTCACAGGCTTTTGACATCAGGAGTGGCATAAAGTAGGGCTGCGTTCTTGCCCCTATGTTGTTTGGCATCTTCTTTGCTGTCATGATGAAACATGCCTTCAGCACATCCACTGATGGGATCTATCCTCACACCATATCTGATGGCAAGCTGTACAGTCTGTCCCGGCTGAAAGCAAAGACCAAAGTTAGCAAAGTCCTGATTAGAGACATGCTGTTTGCTAATGATGCAGATCTGGTGGCACACAAGGAGTACTGTAGTTGTTGCAGCGGCTCATGGACAGCTTCGCTCAGGCCTGTCAGGACATCAGCCTGAAGAAAATGAAAGTGATGGGCCAGAGCATTGGAGACCATCCTACAATCACCATCAACAACTCTGTACTGGATGTGATACATGAATTCATCTATCTTGGCTCCACAGTATCTAATCTCTCCATAGATGCCAAGCTCAACAGACGGCTCAGTCGTGCTGCAGGAATATATGCCAAACTGTCTAAGCACATCTGGGAGAGCAGCAAACTGACTGTACACACCAAGGTAGCAGTCTATAGAGCCTGTGTGCTGTCTACCTTGCTGTATGGCAGTGGATCCTGGACCCTCTACTCAAGACAGGAAAGAATGTTAAACACTTTTCACCTACAGAGTTTGCAGTGCATTCTTGGCATCATTTGGACAGACTGAATCACAAACAATGATGTCCTTGCTTGCGTTGACATCCCATGTATCTTCTTGATGCTCTAGCAGCATTGCCTTCGCTGGCTCAGCCACGTCCACTGCATGCAGGATGAGAGGATCCCCAAGGACCTGCTGTATGGTGAGTTGGCCACCAGAAAACATGCACAAGGATGCCCCTCCTCCACTTTAAAGACATCTGCAAGCGTGATATGAAAGCACTCAACATGAACGTTGAGAGGTGGGAGGAACTCACCAACGACCGCTATCAATGGAGGCAAGAGCTCCCTTCAGAGAAGGGAGGTCAAACTGAGACAGACAGCAGAGGAAAAGCATGCCCGGAGGAAGGCCAGCCATTTGGCAACAACCAGCGCTGACACCGCCTTCAAATGCGCCCACTACAGCAGAGAATGCCACTCATGTGTGGGCTTACACAGCCACTCAAGGCACTGTTCCAGCACCAACTGAACAGACTTTCTGGATGCAAACCATGGTCTCCCGAGAATGACACCAGCCATCATTAACCAAGGTCCTGGACATGACCAATTACTGATAACCATGGTCCTGCCCATGACAATTACTGATAACCATGGTCCCACCCATGACCAATCATTGGTAACCATCGTCCTGCACACACCCAATCACTGATAACCATGGTCCTGCCCATGACCAATTACTGAAAACCATGGTCCTGAATTGACTAATTACTAATAACCATGGTCCTGCCCATGCCCAATCACTGATAACCATGGTCCTGAATTGACTAATTACTAATAACCATGGTCCCACACATGTGCAATCACTGATAACCATGGTCCTGCCCATGCCCAATCACTGATAACCATGGTCCTGCCCATGACCATTGACTGATAACCATGGTCCTGCCCATGACCATTGACTGATAACCATGGTCCTGCCCATGACTACTGACTGATAACCATGGTCCCACCCATGACCAATGACTGAAAACCATGGTCCCGAATTGACCAATTACTAATAAACACGGTCCCATCCATGATCATTCACTGCAAGCCATGGTCCTGTGCATGCCCAATCACTGATAACCATGGTCACACTCATGACCAATCACAGGGAACCATAGTCCTGCGCACGCCCAATGACTGATAACCATGGTCCCATGCACACCTAACCACTGATCACCACTGTTTCTCCCATCCTCTGGCCTCTTTGTTCCTCATTTTAAACTTTCTTTTTGGAGATATTGCATTTTATAAATACTAAAAGCAAGTAAACATTTTCCTTCATGGCAATTACATAGTTTCTTTGAACTCAGATCTATTCAAACAATGAAGGACAGAGCACTGGGGCATGTTGAGATGAGGATTGGCCCTGTAAATACGGTCAATACATCATGGCTTAACAAGCAGAAAAATCAGAGTTTCTCAGCCATACTGTATAAAAATGAAAATTACATTAAATCACACAGTATTTAAAATATGATTATCATGATGGACATGACCTCAAGCTAAACTTAGCTACTGTATGGTAAGTTCTAGCATAGTGCTAGGTTATGATTAATTCTTTCTGTTGCACCTGCAAGGTCTTTATTAATTCTAATACATTATCATATCTATAGTAGCAACATGCACTAGTACAATTACAATTAGTACAATGCCTTAATTCAGAGCTTCCTGCCTTCTTTTATATTCCTAATTCTGTTCGACTTGGAAAGTAGCACCCTCTAACACTGATTTGAGAATAATGACAAATCTACATTTTCACAGGAGAAAGAATTCAGGACCAGGTATTTATATTAAATGTAAATTACATTACATAAATTACACATATGTGATTTTCCAACTTGGTCCATTAGAAAGTGCCACTAAAAAGACTTACTAAACTTTCCAATCCTGCAGGGAGATATTTGGGATCGGGTTGTGTCTCTCACCGAATCAGACGAAAGGATGCCTCCTCTGTGCCTTCGCGGTGGCCTTGGCCTGACCCGTGTCACATGATGCAGGGGTGCACCCTGAGTTGGCAAGGCAGATAAGTCCTCCCATGATGCCGAGTGAGACAGGGGTGAGGGGAGTTGTGTGCCTGAGTTGGGAGGAGACAAGCTGGAGTCATCACACAAACCTGAGAGAGAAACCAAAAGGGCACTCTTACTAATGGGACCCCTGAGGGAAATACAGGTAATTGGTCAATGAGGAGAAGAATGGAAAGAGATACAGACAGACAGAGAGAGAGAGAGAGAGAGAGAGAGAGAGAGAAAGAGAGACGTGTATACACACACACACACACACACTCACTCAGTCTAGTGGAAACAGGTCTGATTCGTCTGGTCCTGGCGCTGCGCTTCTTAATGGCAATTGTGTCCTGCAGTTGTGCACAGACAATGTACAACATTTACTACTCATAAACACATACACACACACTAAGGAAAATAATGTCACAATCATAGCACACACACAAAAAAAATGGGCATTATAACTCACCAAGAGACACAAATGTAAAAAGGTGTTGAGCTTGAATGAACACATTATTAAGAGGTGTGGTTAAGTGTGCTGCTGCGATATCCAATCAAATCAGCTCCTTTCCTTCCTTTTAAGAACTTGCAGTACAGTGAGATTTTCGCATGGACATGAACAGAGTTTGCTTACAGATCTCACTGCCCCACCTTTTGTGTGGCTCCGCCCACAATAGTGCAGATGCCTAGCTTTATTTATCCACCAGCTTTAGCATGAGATAGCATAAAAATAGTTTTACATACACACACACACACACACTTACAATGCTCGTGCCCAGCTCCTCATCAGTGATCTCGAGTGAGTCTCTGTGTCTGTGCGATCTTCGACCTGTGCCGCCATCACACAGGCCATCCCACTGTTTCATCTGAGACACCTGTTGTGTCTGACACACACACACACACACACACAGTTATATGGAAGATTTTGGCATTTTGCATGTTCAAATTGCGTTTTAATCTCACAGCTGCAAAGTCAATACAGCATTAGAGATATTTCAAGGCTACATAATCCACCCTAAGTAGTATGCCTAAGCAGTAATGACAATAAAATACAGATCCCTGACTCTAACTACTCTAACTATATAGCATTTTATTTACCCACTCCTCATAATGTTACCTTTAGCTTGATTGAATTGTATATTTTTACCCAGGATCCTAAACATGCAAATCCTACATAGCTTAAAATTTACTACAGATGCTCACTTATATAGGGTATAACTCTTAGAAGACATACGTTGATTAGAAAACTGAAAGATAAATTGAAGAAATGGGTTCATATAAAGTGCCAAAAGAGAGGAAAACAAATGATGAAGTGATTGATATTTCATAATAAGTGGCTACACTTTTTGGTTTTTATGTGTTTGTTTTTACAGGGTCAAAAACCATAAATGATGGCACCTCTGTGGATGTTGTCTTCAAAGTCTGAAAGACACATCACTGACTTTCTACAACTAACTTCTTCCACAGATGCAAAGTGACTGAACCGCAGTAATGGAAACACCAGCAAAAGATTGCTATTGAAAGAAAGTGTGAGAAAAGACTGGAAAAGAGAGAATGTAACAGGGACAAAGACGTCCTACCAGAGCTTTGTGAGTAGAGTAGAGCTCCTGTAAGATCTGATCCACGATTGAGTTGGTGAGATATGACACCACGGACAGTTTGACCTCCCTATGAGACAGAGATAGAGAAATGAAAAGTGAGAAAGATGAAATGAGAAAGGAACAGGAAGTGCATGGAGTGAGGAAGTGGTATTGAATTAATACAGACATACCCAATATGAATATAAACACAGACACTGCTGCTCCAGTCTTCCATTCTCACCTTCTTCTATTGTTTCACTGATCGTTTATCTCCCACTTTCTTCTATCTATCGCTTTCTTCTCTTCACATCAATATTCATAACTTCCCTCTTTCTAGTCTTATTCCCAATCCTCTTTTAATTTCTCTCACTTGCTCACTTCCTCTCCTTCTCTAAATTCAATTTTAATTCAATAACTAATAACTACAAGTTGAATTACTGGCAAATCAGCAGCTCTCCTCCTCTCTCTTCCTTCCCCTTTCACCCATTCATCATCCCCCCTCACTCTTTGATTCCCCATCCCCCTTACTCTAATGCCCGATGAATGTCTTGCGCCGCTCTCTCCATCAGCGCAGTGCGGATAGCTGAACGAGGGATTGACACTCGTTCTGAAACAGAGGACAAAGGAGGACTCAGTCGCTCTGCCGCCATGGAGGACAGCGGACACAGCTCCTGGCACAGAGACACCATCGAGTCCACAATCACCTGTCAATCAAACAGTCAACTGATTAATCAATGAGAAAATATGATGTTTGAAAATACGATGCCCTATTGGCATCACAATAAGTAAAACATGACAGGGCATGATCCATCTATCCATCCATTATCTGTAGCTGCTTATACTGTACAGGGTCGCAGGCAAACTAGAGCCTATCCCAGCTGACTAGGGGCGAGAGTCAGGGTACACCCTGGACAAGTCACCAGGTCATCACAGGGCTGACACATAGACACAAACAACCTGACAGGGCATGAAGTGATAGGAAAACAATCAACAAAGTGGTGGTGTGATGCAGCCTGAGGTTGATTAATTTCCAATTACAGGAAAGTGCTTTACAACACCATTATAGCAAGCATACTTTTTAAATTGGCTTATAGTTATGTTTAATATTGTCAAATGTACATGACATTAGAAGGTCGTAAGGTGTTCATAACCTGTTATTACTTAGATTATAGCACGAGTCTCTCTTTTTTTTATTTCTACTGCTCATAATAAGACAAAAAAACACAGCTTGTCATTATTTGACAAAAAATCTCACCAGATGTCCCTGCTGGCTCCCTGAAATGTTGCTAAAAGGTACTATATTGCAGGATGATGTTACATAACATGTAACTATGTCTAATTTGTTTGTTTGTTGTTTAAGAAGAGGAGTGGGGTGGGGATCAAACACTTTTTTTTTTGCTTTTTATGTTATTATTATTATTGTTGTTGTTGTTGTTGTTTTTGTTATTAACTAACTACATTGCCAGCCCGCAACAACGAACTCTTTTACTACAAACTTTCACATATAACAAACTAAGTTTATGTACCCCACCTTTAGTGACAATGAGTTGGAGTCTTCAAAAAAAAAAATCACTGTGTCATGCCCATGTGCATTGGTGCTCGGCGCACACAGTGCGTGCCACAGATTACAATGCGTGCAGTGCCATTAGGACTAATTACAGTATATGCACCTGTTCCGGATTAGAGCACAATCACAGATTTATTTACTGAATGTTTCAATCAGTGAACCATTTAAACAATAAACAAATCAGTTAGATATAAATAAAAGTGACAGTCTTTCTACTTTTTAACAGGAAATTTAACTTTTTATTTACAATATACATTTCAGGACCATTTCTGTTGTGGTAATATACATGTACAGATGTTACAGTGATTTTGTTTGGCATGCTTTTCACGTAGGTTTGTGGTCGTTCATTCTACACATTTATTCTGATATACTCTCAGAACGCCAGGTAAATTGTCTAAATATGGAAGAAAATACATATATCAAAGATTGTGAAGAGTGAAAAGGGGACAATAAAGTGGATAATGTCTGTACAAAATGATGATAAAAATGGTGTATTCCTGACAGTATATATTAGAAATGCGCATGCACCACTTGTTTTCCATATAAAAAATAGAACTTTTTTTTTTTTCCAATGCTGAAACGTTCAGGGTTAGGTTCAGGATTTTGTGTGTTTTTCTGAGATGTAGTTGGGTTGAGAATTTTGCTGAGACCTGGCAAACCTGGCTGCCATTGAACAGGCAGCAGATTATTCAAACAACCAACCATTTTATCCATTGACATTATCAATATCAATTGTCCAGTAGGTGGTGATAAAGAGTGGCTAAGCATTTGTATATGTGCATGTGACTGTGTTTATGCGTTTACCTGCAGTTCTTTATCTGCAGCCTTGGCCAGTTCCCCAGCCAGTGAGTCTAGTCTCTGTCTGACTGGTCCATCAACCGAGAGAACATGAGCCAACTCACACAGAGATGGGTAGAGCTGTGTGTGTGTCAGAGAGAGAGAGAGAGAGGAGAATTTTTTTTAGAATTTAACAAAATACTTTATTGAACATCTTTAATGTTTTTCACAAAGGACTAAAAAATAGGAAGAAAATAGGAACATAAATTGGAAAAAAAGGTTAAAAACAGGACAATATAAGCTTTAGCTCAAAACATATCCCTACATTAGTTCATTATTACTACCCGAACATAACACTTCTTTGTATCCCAATACATTCTCAAATCCATCAGTCTTTCAGTGCTGAATAAAATTTGAAGTCTGTCATTATTCTGGACTTCACCAATCTTAAAAAGACAGAAACAGTCTTGACTAGAAAAACCTTCCACAGCAATTCTCCAGCTAATCCATATTGCCATCTTTACCTGAACAATTACAAAATTCAGTAGCTGACCGTGGCAGCGGGGATGTGGTCAAGCGTCAGTTTGTGAATGGAGGGCAGGGCCAGAGAAGGTGAGTGGCAAAGTGATCTCACCTGTTGTTAATTGTGTGTGTGTGTTTCAGTGATGGCCGAGGGTTGATAAGAAGAGGGAGAGAGGACAGGCGGCTGTCTCCCGACTAGAGCGTGTGTGTGCATGTGTGTGTAGAGGAAAGTGATGCTGAAAAGCTACTTCCAAAATAAAACTAGAACTGTGAGTAAACTCACTATAGAATACCCCCCACTTAACGAGCCTGTCATCACACTGTAAAAAATAGAACTTGCATTTTTTCTGCCAAAAAATGTAAAGGAGTAAACAGAACTGAGAAGACCAGAAAA
>JAPFFA010000012.1:8949101-8966167 GCA_026153275.1 Sciades herzbergii | reverse complement strand
TCTGGACCTCCCAAAGTCAATGACCAGCTCCTTGGTCTTCGAGGTGTTGAGCTGCAGATGGTTCCTGTTGCACCAAAGTCTCCTCTCAACGAGGGTCAACGTCTTGGCCCTGCTGTTCAGTGTGGTGATCAAGTGTTGTTGTCAAGTCACTAAACCTCAAGTCTGAGTCCAGTCTCAAGTCCCCAGTGTTCAAGTCCGAGTCAAGTTCAAGTCATTAAAGAAAATTTTGAGTTGAGTCCACTATTGATCCAAGTTGAGTCTGAGAACAAGACTCCAACCGCACCATTTGACGGTGGCTGTTGCTGCCTTTATGGGAAACCATCTCTGCTACTGTGTTGGACTAACGTTACTGCTTGAGTGCCCCACTTTAGTTAAAAGGCTACAGATAAAAAGCTTGTTCATCACTCAGCAAGCCCCTGTATCAACAAGGCAAATAACTTGAGAGGGTTAACACTAGCTAGTTCATTGCTCAGTAAGCAAGCCCCGCCATCAACAGAGCAATGAACATAGCGTGTTACCTACTTCTCTGGGTGTAGTCTTGCCAAATGATGATTGAAGTTCAAGGTTATCCCCATCATCTCCTGAGTAGTTCTTCTACATATGGAACATGTAGCAGTGCATTTTTCTCACTGCACAAGAAGTCTGTATAAGCAAAGTAGACAATCTTAGGGGCATTCTCTCCATGCATTTTAGCACCATTAATGTTAGTTTGTTCCTGAACATGATGTATGAACAGGTGAATGTACATTCCCTTGCATGAAATTAGTATAAAAATTAACGTAGATATAAATTCCTCATGCCAAATTATTATGGCATGTTACAAAAAATAAAGAAAAAATCCGAGTCCCCAATTTACAAGTCTGAATGCATTTAATGCACGAGTCCAAGTCTGAGTCATCAGTGCTCAAGTCAAGTCAGGAGTTTTTAAAATTAGGGCGTGAGTCAGACTCGAGTACTCCAAGCCTGAGAGCAACCCACGGTGGACCAGGAAGTGGGAGCTGCGGGTTGGCTGCCCTGGCTTCTGCTCTTCGCTCTCAACAAAGCACACCTGCCTACAGCAGTTCTTCAGCCATTCGTCCTGCTCCTGCTCAGAGTTCCTGTCACATGTCATCTGCTTAAACACACACAGAGAATGGGTTAGAGGTGATGTGTGATTCACCTTCAGCAGTGCAGTCCTCAGCTTCCTTGTGTCCCCCAGCCAGGCACACATCTTGGGATGATGAGGTGCGGTCCTGAGGTCTCCATGAGGGCTGGCGTCTCCTCATCCTCCTGGCAGCAAGCAGTTCTCTTGGGAATCCAGACCAGTCCTGACCTAGGAGGAGAGGGACAGGGAGGTCAGGTACCACACCTACAGACACTTTCCACTCTTCCATCTCATCCCCAATGCGGATGTTGGTGGTGGCTACCTCTCACATGTCCTCATGCATGCAAGTGACCTTGATGGTACCACTGTGCCCCGCAGCCATAGGCCAGTGTGATGGTGCTGCCTGAGTCCAGAAGGGCTTTCACTGGCTGGCCTTCTACCCATGCGGGGTGCTTAGTAGATGATGGCTGGAAGGTGAGTGGACAATGCAGCCAGTGAGTCATGGCTTCCAGGCTGGGGCAGAAGGAGGTTGCTTGGGTGCAGCGGGCATGGGCTTGTCATTGGGCGAGGGTGGGTGTGTGGGGCAGTGGTTGACCCTTCAGGCCCCTGTGTTGACCCTTCAGGCCCCCATGTTGGCCCAGGACATGGCAGTTGGAGGCTTGGTGGCTCCCTGCCTTGACCTTATAGCTTCTTGTTTTTTAATGTCCAGGTTTACCAAAGCACACTCGAGGGCTCCCACCAGTTCAGTGGGGGTCTTGGGCACCCACATCCTGATGGCCATACACTCTTTGGGGGTAGTGCCCAGAGGAACTGGTCCATGGCGACCTGCTCCATGACCTACATTGCGGAGTGCTGCTCAGACTGAAGCCAGTGTTTTGTGGTTCTTAGCAGTGAGTCCATCTAGTTATGGGGTTGATGTCTGCCCAATCCACTCAGCGCTGGAACTGTGTTATGGCCTGGCAGACAGGGAACCCGCAGCACCCCAGTATCTGCTCTTTCAGGAGCAGGTACTTGTCTGCCATGACCGGTGGGAAGCTAAAGTAGACCAGTTGGGCCTCCCCAGTGAGGAGTGGTGCCTGAGCCTATTCCTCTTTGGGCCAACCTTCTCTATACTCCATCTGCTCAAACGTAGAGATAGGATACCACATTGTCAGAGGGGGTGAGCTTGTGCAGCAGATGCAGGGCCTCTTGGTGGGGTTCTGGAAGGCAGCCGGGGAGAGGAGAGGCTCTGGTGTGCAACTTGTAGGCCTTTTGCAAGCTCTTGTATTATTTTTCTGCTGCTGGAGATTCATCTCCTTTGGGGAGGGGGGTGTCTTGCTCAGACCTGTATTCTCCACAAGTGTAGGACTTGCACCATGAGGGGGAGAGAACACAGACACACAACCCAAGTTTCAGTGCAAAAATGTGTGTGGTTTAAATGAAAAATGGAAAACGGGGAAGTGCAGGAGAAATGAGAGCTGAGGTGAGTCCAGTCAGAGCAGGCGGCGAGGAGCCCAGATGAGGTTACTGGCAGAGGCTGGCTATGCCATGTCCTGGCGGCAGTCTGGTGACAGCCTGGATCACTGGTGAAAAGTCCACAGGGCTCGAGCTCTTTGTCTTCCGCATCCCTGAGGTTGCCTGAGCAGAGAGAGAGAGAGAGAGAGAGAGAGCGAGAGAGAGGGAGAGTGTGCATGAGTTCTCTGGTAGAAGACTAACCTGACTAACCTGTGTTTGGCACGATGCCTTTTTATATGCCCCAGGCTGCTTTGAGGAGGGTGGATTCAGGCACTGATTGTGCCACTCAAGCTGTGTGTGATCAGTGGGCTCCACCCCATAGCCACATTGTCTCTTCAGCACCGTGGGAGTGGCTGTGTGAGGAGCGATGTGTTGCTTTAAAGGCAGTTTCCCCAGGCCGTAGTCACAATAGGGTACTAAAAATAAAGCCAGAAACTCTGGAGCCAAACCATGTAAAGCTTTAAAATAATTCACAAAATTTTAAAATAAATTATGAATTTAACTGGTAGCCAGTGAACTGGGACCAAGTTGGGGTAATACACTCATGAACCCTTGATCTTGTAAGTAGTATGGCTGCACTATTTTGTACCAACTTGAGACAAGCAATGGAAGAGCTGCATGTAGCAAATAAAGCATTCCAGTATTCCAGACGAGAAGTACTAAAAACATGTATGACTTATACCATGTCTTGAAAGGATAAAGCTGATCTAACCTTTGCAATATTTCTTAATTGATAAAAGCCCAATTGTACTAGTTTAACATGAGGTTCAAAGTTTAAGCTGGCGTCAAAGAGCACCCCTAAATTCCTAGGTAGTGGTTTAAGTCAAGTTTATTTGTATAGCACTTTTAACAGTAGACATTGTCGCAAAGCAGCTTTCCAGAAAATTAAAGACCCCAAGCATGAGCCAATTTTATCCCTCATTCATCCCCAATGAGCAAGCCTGTGGCGACGACGGCAAGGAAAAACCCCCTCAGATGATACGAGGAAGAACCCTCGAGAGGAACCAGACCCAACAGGGAACCCATCCTCGGTTGGGTGATAAGAGATAAAGTTAGTTAAGTTAAAGTCCTTCCCGCGCCGTGTGGCGCATTGGGCGGCGCCGATCTTCGTTTCCATAGCCCTCGGCCTCTCGCCTATTACATAGCTAAGGTTACAGTGGGGGGCTAGTCCTCTGGTAACCACGAGAGTTTAACTCCCCACTCGCATCTGTATTGCAGCATGCCTTGCCAGATGGTAGTAGGTACCATTTTTATGATGGTCTTTGGTATGACCCGACCGTGAATAGAACTCACAATCTCCCGATCGAGAGGCGGACACGCTACCACTAGGCGACTAGCCAGTCCTGATAAAAGATAACATGATTATAAATAACTTGCTTCTATAACTGTGTCCTATATAGTCAGAGTATAACTGTGAAACCAGAAAATTCATTATAGTTTCAACATGAACTTTTTGTTGAAGTTATAAACTGTTCATCGATGGAAACTTGAGTGCAAGTCTGTTCATGCCAACAGTTTGTGCCAGTGAACCAAAGACCTGTTTCACATGAGTTATGTTCTGTTGTGGGCCAGTTACTAAAATCTCTGCTTTGTCCATGTTACGCTGAAGAAAGTTATAGGAAATTAAATTTCTCACGTCATTAATACAGGTGAGAAGAATTGCTCTGTTAGCCATGTTATTGGGATCCAGAACCAGGTAGAGCTGTAAATCATCAGCGTAACAGTGGAAGTTAATATCATATCAACGGATGACATGTCTAGGAGCATATATAGAGAAAATAAAATCAGACCTAAAATTGAGCCTTGAAGTACTCCACATGTAAGCATGGGGGAGGAGGAAAGCTCCTTACTACCAATAACAGCAGAATTTCTGTTTGATAAATATGAGGAAAACCAGGCTGGCGCTGTTCCTGATATTCCCACCCATTGTTTTAATCTACTGATCATGACGGCATGATCGATAGTATCGAACGCAACACTTAAATCAAGGATAATTAACACAGAGCTATTCCCAGCATCTTCATTTATTAAAATGTCATTTGTAACCCTGAGGAGCGTTATTTCTATGCCGCGTTTATTTCTGAAATCGGATTGAAATTTCTCAAAAACATTATTGTACTCAGCTACCTCCAGTACCTGCTTGGCTATGACTTTCTCTAACAAATTTTTTTAGATAGAAATGAGAGTATGGAGATGGGCCTATAATTATTTGGGTCTGACTGGTCAAGGTTAGGTTTCTTGAGTGAAGGATATACCACAGCATTTTTAAAATGGATAGGAACCACACCAGTGGCCAAGGAACCTTACAGAATAGATAAAAGAGTTGGGGCTACTACATCACTAACTTCTTTGAGTAGTGTAGTGGGTATTACATCTACAGAACTAGATGCTGTTTTAAGCAGATGCAGTATTTCAGTGAGTTCATGCTCAGAAATAGGCCTAAATGAACTCAATAAGAACCTTTCTACACATTCTGCCTAATTGTAAGACTGAGGACATAACAGAACTCTTGATTTTGTAAACTTTACTACTAAAAAAATGAAGAAATCTTAATGTGTAATAGTGCTAGAAACTGCTCTTTGTTGAACAGGATTATCAAGGTCATTAATAGTTTGAAATAAATACCTAGGGTTGTGCCTACTGGCATTAATAAGTTGTGAGAAATACTCTGTCCTGGCAGTCTTAACAGCGGCATTATAAGAAATTGAAATATCATTTCAGTGTTCAAGATGCATGGTCAGTTTAGTAGCTTTCCAAGCTCTTTCAGCCTTCCTGCATTTTCTCCTCAGCAGACGGATCTCTTCACTAATCCAAGGGGATCTCGTGTTCTGTCCCTGACTTAGTTCAGAAAATGGCAACAGGGTTTAAAATTGAAACACACAACTTATTCAATTCACCTACCTGCTGTGGAGTGCCAGCTGAATCCACAGCCATGAGGCTAGAGCTAGATACAGAAAAGGCAGAAGGAAATTTTGCGGCAGTGTCCACGTTTACAATTCACAAACAACGACCAACGTTTCTGATGGCAGAAGAGACTTTGAGAATAAAAGTTATAATATTATGAAGAGATATACAGATATCCTGAATACTTATGTCAGTATACCAGATGTACAAGATGTGGCCACAATTATGTGTTGGGCCCGTTACATGCGGCACCAAGGAGCCACCGTATGATTGGTTGCCTGAAAATGAGTGACGGTGACGACACCAGTGCCTTTCTGAAAAGGTCAGAGATTTTCAACTCGAAGCACTCAGAGCAGCTGCACAAAAAATGGTGGAGCACTCTGAAAAAATGCGCTGGGTACAGCCGTATGTGGCCATATACCCGCTCTCCTCATTGGGAATGTTTAAAAAAAAAAAAAGATGCTGGCACTAAAATAAAGCTATATGGACACCCACCCAAACTGATTAAAAATAAGACGTGTTCATTGTTAATAAATGTACAATTGTAATCACTGACAAATTGCTGTGGGATAAAGAGGACTAAAACACTAAGCTGTGCTGTTATTGGAAAATGATTGACTTTGGAGTGGTAATGGGATCACACCACCAGCACAGCACTGTTTATTTTCCTATAAAAGCATGCCCCATCATTTTTTATTTCTTATGTATCCTTGTAATAGCCGAATCTCATTTTTGCTGTTTCATTTGACCCAGAAATGTCTTTATTTTGACAGTGAAAGCACTGATTGTCCACGATCACCGAGGGAAATCACTGCAAAAAGTGGGATGCACAAAAAATCAGATGGAGAAAGTATGAAGGTGAAATTGGAGGTAAACAAAGACTCTCATGGCCATGAGCACAGGGCATTGCGCAGCTCACTGAAGCACTCTTCCTCACGACATTATACATCTACCTCAACAAGGAGCTCCAACAGCCAAATTTCTGAAGTCCCAACCAAAGAACGGCATGAGTGCAGTAAAACCCGAGGAAAGCTGAGGTCTTCTTCAGAGGAGCCTGAAAAGAGAGCAGCTGAGGCTGAAGAAAAGAGGAAGAAGCTCATGAAAAGAAGGGCATCAAAAGACGATGATTACCCAGTGACCAAACGAAGTGCCAACAAAGAACAGACTGATGTCAAGCGAGGGAGAAAGGAGTTAGTGGAGAGGGGGTACAGGAAGTCAAATGAAGAGCATATCTCAGAATGGAAATGCAGCAGTCATGAGAAATGTCAGAGCAAGCACTCCTCTAAAGAGTCTAAACATCCAGCTTCCACCTTTACGCAAAATGTCAGACCGAAAACGCAGGGTAAGGGACACTCAGTGTCCTGTAATCCCCCTACTTCCAGAGAAGAGCCGTCATCATATGTTCCTTCGCTTCCAATCACTTTCAAGATCTCAAAGAAGTCTAGTGTTATGAAGGCACGTGCAAGCACAGCTAGTTGGGAAAATGTTAAAAAGTCTCCCGTCACCAGCACGTGCTCTCCTAAAACAACAGACTCTCAATCTATGAAGGTTACCCTTGAACACACTAAACCAAGACCTACAGAGCTTCCTTCTCCAGTTCCTTCCTGTTCTCCTCCTGTCCAGCTACTGCAGTTGAGTGGAACAAAAGAGACGAGTGCCCCAAGCAGCAGTAATGCTTTAATGGAACATGTAAGTCATGCAATTTTGTACATTCATAAAGCAGAGCAAATGCCACTTCTTAGGCGCAAACTCCAATCATAAAGTAGTCAGTTAAACCAGGAATGGCAGTCTTAATAGAAATCAGAATATTCAGATCAAACTGGACACATCCTGGCAGGAGCCCAAGGCTTGAATAGCGGTAAGGAGGCTCAACACCAGGATAAATTTGCATGAATGTGTCTTGAACACACAAACTGCATTTCAAATGCTTACTGTTTAAATACAACACAAAATTATCACCAAAATAAAAAATTAAAATAAATTGTGCACATAAAATAACCCTTTAATGTCCCTGAGTGCAGTCTTTAAATGTTATCAGTGGATCAATCGTTGGGGCCTAATCCATGTTGGTATAATTGTCCATCTTACTGCACCACTGAAGTTGAGAAGGAAATCTGTCCTCAGAAGGTCCTCAGAAATCTGTGCTGAGCAATCCCCCTCAAGGACCTGCAGATTGTCTCACCATCCTGTTAACCGGACACTCTACTTTTCAGTGGATGCCTTCCTTGGCACCAGACTTGTCCCTAAATCTGCTGTTGTCATGGAAGTCTGTACCTCAGAAGTAGCCAAAAAATATACTTACATGAAAGAAGTTTCCTTAAAATGCTTTTATTGTACAGAACCAATGCAAGTGCTGAGTGATTCCTGGACAAACACTGGAGTCTAAGTTCTCTTCCATTAGTTTTTCAGTTGAGTCCCTCTTTGGGAGACCCATCCTAGGACCACCCCAAAACAAAATGGCAGCTCCTATTAAAATCATCGTAAAAGGAATCTCTTTGTTTAAAACACAGACTTCTGATTGGCTGCCCAACGTGGGGCTTTTCATTGGCATACTTCCTGCTATTTTTTTTTTTCAAAAGAAAACAGACTTCACATTTACCGTATGGCATTTTAAGGGCTTTACTACTTAATGACGAGTCTGTTTGTCATGCAAAATGCCTTTACAATAATAATAAGTGGTGGAGAACACGATCTCACACACACACACACACACACACACACACGATCCTCTAAACATTTAAACTCAAAGTGTACTTAGGCTCGGATTAAAGGAGCTTAATGTTAAAATACCTCTTAAGTATAACAATCATAAATTCATGCTAAATAATAATTTCACCATGATCTCAAAAATGATTGTAGCAAGCTAAAAACAGTTTTGTGTGTGTGTGTTAGGCCCATAAAATATTGAAAAGGGAGAATAGTCTTTTTAAACTAGTTAACAATGGATCAAAAGGAAGATTTTTCAGCCTGACCAGACCAAAGGTATTTCCCTATAAATAACTGTGGCTACAGAGATGGGAATCCTAACACATCCGATGCTCCAGAGACAGAAAGTCTGCGGGAATCCTAACACATTCTGATGCCCCAGAGACATAAAATACTCTCATACCATTTACCAAAACCAAACCTATATGCAGGTCACACATCCTGTAAGTTACATCCAGATACATACACAGTTATCAACACAGGTAATTTCAAAGTCCTTATGGGCAAGTCTCTTCAGTCGGCAGCCATCATGGAAACATCTCCAGGTAGTTATTTCAGAGTGATAAGATCAGGCTCTGATCTAACTGAATGGGGAGAGAGGCATAACGGCACTTTCAATGCCCACTGGAGCATAAACACTGTATGTATAGTATCACCAGTCAAATCAGATAAATATTACTTGAAAGGTTTTTGGTGATTTTGCCCCAAATTGAGGTTTAAAAATATTTTTTCCCCACAGGTTATAATTCTACTATGCATGCACAAGTTACTACAAGGTTGCTATACTTGTCCTACACATGCACAATTGTGTGCTGGCATCAGTATAACAGCATGATTGGGTTAATATTTCCCGGTTCAATAGATGATTGCCTTTTGTGGGTGATGGGTGGAATATGTGCATACAACTGCCATCTTTGGCATTTCAGATTTTTCCTGTAGACTTCTATTCAGGATTTTTTTTTGATGGGATCATTAATACATTGATGAGCTCTGCTCTGATTGGCTGATTTGCAGCAGGTGTGCGTTGTAAGGGCATGATTGTTGACATGGCTAGCGCAGTGCATTCTGGGAAATGTAGTTCGGAGATGCGATCTGGGAGTTAGACAGTAGATTTATATGACAACATGGGCTGTTTCTTTGAATGGGACACAGAGAGGAAAATAAAATGATCCTCTGTGTACATAAGCTAGGTTGTTATACTTTCTGGTTAGCTATATTAGCTACTTGGCATGTGCTAGCAGCTAACATTGCCCATACAATACAAGCTACTTGCCTTTGATCTTGACAACAGCACAACGTAAAGTTGTTAGACACCACGTCCTCCAGGCTAAAGAGGAGAAGAACCATCCAGCTTGGTACCAGCACACAGTTCAAAAACCAGCATTTCTGATGGTGTGGGGGGGCATTAGTGCACATGGCATGGGTAGCTTGCACATCTGGGAAGGTATCATTAATGCTGAATGATGTATACAGGTTTTGGAGCAACATGCTGCCATCCAGACAATGTCTTTTTCAGGGAAGGCCTTGCTTATTTCAGCAAGACAATGCCAAACCACTTTGTGCACATTTAAAACTGCATGGCTCCATAGTAAAAGAGCTCGGGTGCTAAACTGGCCTGCCTGCAGTCTAGACCTGTCTCCCATTGAAAACATTTGGTACATTACGAAACCCAAAATACGACAAAGGAGACCCTGAACTGTTCAGCAACTGAAACTGTGTATCGGGCAAAAATGGGACCTTTCACTGTCAAAATTACAGCAACTGGTCTCCTCAGTTCCCAAATGTTTACAGAGCGTTTTTAAAAGTAGAGGTGATGCAACACAGTGGTAAACATGCCCCTGTCCTAACTTTTTCTGAAACATGTTGCTGACATGAAATTCAAAATGAGGATATATTTTTCAAAAACCAATAAAATTTCTCAGTTTCAACATGTGATATGTTGTCTTTGTACTATTTTCAATGAAATATAGGGTTTCTGTGATTATGCAAATTATCGCGTTCTGTTTTTATTTACAGTTTACACAGCGTCCCAACTTTTTTAGAATTGGGGTTGTATGTACCATAGATGATGTGATCCCCAAATTCTTTGCGATTTTGCATTGAGGAACATTATTCTTAAATCGTCACACTGTTTGCCCACACAGTCTTTCACAGAGCGGTGAACCCCTCCCCATCTTTACTTTTGAGAGACTCAGCCTCTCTGTGATGCTCCTTTTTATCCCCAAGCATGTTACTGACCTGTTGCCAATTAACCAAATTAGGTTTATTTAGCATTACATAACTTCTTCAGTCTTTTTTTTTTTTCCCCGTCCCAACTTTTTTTGAAACGTGTTGCTGATATCAAAATCAAAAGGAGCATATATTTTTCAAAAAACGATAAAATTTCTTAGTTTCAGCATTTGATATGTTGTCTTTGTACTATTTTCAATGAAATATAGGATTTCCAAGATTTGCAAATTATTATATTCTGTTTTCTATTTACATTTTATACAGTGTCCCAAATTTATGGAATTGGGGTTGCAGTAGAGGAAATAAGGCTGGACCGGTGGACATTGACTGGTAATTTTCGCATTTGTCAGTCTGCATTTCAAAAGCATCAACCCGGATGGCCGATTTAAAAAATAATTTGAATGTGTCCGTCTGTATTTCAAAAGCATCAAACCGGATGGCCCATTAAAAAAAATTGGAAAGATATGGGTCTAACCTACTTACAGTTTTCTTCAAAGTGTTACACTGAGCGAATACATTTATGTCGTAACAACAACAACGCCTCAAGCCTGATACGGACATCATACAATAAATATGGATAAAAGAAAATAAGCCAGTTCATCAGTTAGTTTCGTCTCTCTCTTCCTCTCTTCACATGCCATCTTTTCCTTTTCTCCTTATTAGAGAGCTTTCTGTCCTCGTCTCTTTTGCGGCTAACGCATGCGATTAGCCCCCACCACGTTGGTCTGTCAACCACTGCATCACTCCACGAATCTAATACACCACCATGCTTTGGGATGTCCTTCAAAGTGTCTTTGTATCTCAGAAGAGGGTGACTGAGTCTCCTGGAGCCCTCTTCCAGAACACTATAGAGAAGTGTCTTCGCCAGCCACTTGTCTGGCATGCGTGATACATGACCCATCCAACAAAGCCTGTTCCGGATGAGAATGATCTCGATATCTTTGGTGTTGGCACGAGTCAGTACTTCGTCGTTTGTAATGTAGTGGTTTCATTTGATTTTGAGTATAGATCTCAAACGCCGTTATTGGACAGTCCTGAGAAGCCTGATGTGGTGGCTGTATATAATCCAGTTCTCACTTCCGTACATCATTAGCGGGATGACACACTGATTGTATACCTTGAGCTTTGTTGCACGGTCAGGTCTCTACAGTCGAAAACCCTGTCCCTTAGCGTTCCCATTGCACGTGAGGCAGCCTCAATGCATGCAGTAATTTCTGCATCTAACTTGTGATCTTTGGTGACACAACTACCAAGATATTTGAAGTGGTCTACTCTCTTCAACGTCCATCATTGTAGAAATCAACCTGTTCACATACACTCATGGTTTCTGTCTTCTTGATGTTAATCCGGAGGCCCATTTTCTTTGACAAATTGCTGTAGGCAGACAGCAAAAGCTGTAGAGCTGTGCCATCATTGGTAAATATCGCAATGTTGTCCGCGTACTGGGCTTCTCTTATGTAACTGGTGAGAGTCTTGGTCTTGGATTTCAGGTGTCGCAGGTCAAATAAATCACCGTCATATCTGAAACAGATCTTGATGCTGAACTCTGAGAACTTATGTTCTTAAAAGTAAGGCACAACATGATGGCAGCATATATTCCAAACAGAGCTGGAGCAAGCTTACAGCCCTGCTTGACGCCACTGTTGTATTCAGTTGGCTTGGACAGTTCTCCATCAATATGCAATCTAGCATGCACTCCAGAGTAGAGTTTCTTGATGACACAAACAAACTTGGAAGGGCATCCAAGCTTACTCAGGATCTTGAAGAGGAGCTCTCGATTCACGCAATCAAATGCCTTAGTGAAGTCAGTAAAGGCAATGTGCAGATTCTGATGCTGTTCTCTATACTTTTCCATAATTTGATGTAAGATGAAGATGCCATCGATTGTGCTTCGACCTTCTCTGTAGCCAGACTGAGATTCAGGATAAACTCGTTGAAGACGCTGTAACACGATGTCGGAGAATACCTTACGAACCACACTAAGCAAAGATATGCCACGATAGTTGCCACAGTGATGCAATCGCCCTTTTTAAATAGAATGGAGATAACGGCGTCAATCACGTCTGCTGGCAGATTTGCTGATGTCCAAAACAGATTGAAGATAGTGAACAAGAATGATATCAGAGTTTGTCCACCATGCACGAGTACCTCAGGAATTATACCGTCTAGACCAGGGCTCTTCTTGAGTTTGGTATTCTTGACAGCATTCATCACCTCTTCCATGGTAATAGGATCATCAAACTCCTCAATTAATGGACGTTGTTCCAGCTCATCCAGTATGCTCAAATCAACATCAGTGGGTTGGTTTAAAAGCTCGTCAAAATGTTCAGTCCATCTCTCCTTGATGTCATGTGGAGAGGAGAGGAACTCACCACTTTTTGTTCTTACTGGATTGAGGGTTTTTGGCTTCGTAGCATAGAACTCTGAGGTTTTTCTCCCTTACATACTAATCTGCTTCATCTGCTTTTTGCTGAAACCATTTATTCTTAAGTCTCCTGATCTCATTTTGAAGTGCTTTCCTGTCACCACGGAGTCTTTTGTCTTTAAGGAGAATCTGAATCTCTTCATCTTGGTCATCAAACCAGTCTTCACTCCTCTTCTTTTTCTTACCAAAAACATGTTTGGTTGCACTTTGAAGCACCTCTTTCAGACTGTCCCAAGATTCTTCACAATCTTGGAGTTCCTCATCGAGAAACCTCTCCAATTTCTCTTTCCTCTCTGCATTCATTGTTGTGTCTAACCTTGATGGAGGTCTCATCCCTTTCCTCTTCTTCTTGACCACTATTAAACATTTGCATGCAAGGAGCTTGTGGTCTGTGAAGCAGTCAGCTGCGGGATTGATCTTTGTCACGTTGATAAAGTTCTTGGCTTCTTTGTCGGCAAGCACGTGATCAATTTGGTGCCAATGTTTGGATCACATATGTTGCCAGGTATTCTTAAGGTGGTTCTTGAGTTGGAACATAGTTCCCATCACCGACAGTTCGAAGCGGGTGCAAAACTCTGACAGCATCAAGCCATTAGAGTTCATTTTACCTACTCCATGCTTTCCAATGATGGATGGCCAAGATTCCCAATCCTTCCTAATGCGAACATTGAAATCTCCCAGATCAATTATGCTGTCCCCTTTGGCTTTCACAATACATTCACCAAGCCTTTCATAGAAACTCTCTCTTCTGACTGATGACCGCTGCATAGTGGGAGCATATACACTTATAAGTGTGAGGCACTTCCCATCCATGAATGAGACGCGGGCAGTCATTAACCTATCATTTACAGGAACTGGATTTATATGGTCAAAGTTGTTGGAAATGGCAAAACCAACACCAGCAGTTCCGTCTTTGCCACCGCTCCAAAAGATAGTGTGACTCTTCTCCTTGATGTTGCCAGAGCCCGGGCATCTAACCTCGCTCAGTGCACAGATGTCTATCCCTGACTTTTCAAGTTCTTTACAGATGATAGCCTAGCTCGTTCAGATCTGATGGTTGTATCGCTATCATTGGTGATGCGGATGTTCCATGCCGCTAGATTCAGAAGCTACTTTCTACTCTTGAGAGGAACTTTTCTATTCGATATCCTGGATGCTGTAACATTATCATATGGACTTCGCTTATTTTCCACCACTGCCATAGATCGTGGCGCGTCGGGTCCTCGAATGCAGTAGCATTATCTCTTGAAGCTCTTGATAAACTCCTCTCATAAAAATTGTGAGGCTGTGCCTAAGAATGTCGACACTAACGGCACAAAATAGTGTCCCTTGGTGAGTACTTCTTGGAATTTGATGGGACAGCAGTGCTGACACGGTCGCAGGAAATACCCATTGTGTTTGCCAGAACAGTTGCCAAGTTGACACCAGCGCTGCCTACTACCAGAGCTGCAGCCGAGTTGACTTGCAAGACTGCCAGTTGCCAGAAAAGTCACCGAGTTGACATAACAGATCCGCCGAGGCCGTATCCCTGGCCAAGGGAGGCATGGGTGTGCTAACACTGGCCCAAGGTGTCCACCCAGGTTAGTGGAGGGAAGTAGTTGCCTTACTTCTCCATTCTAGACCAGCTGCCAAGCTAAGTCTAGCCACTGCCCAAAACAACAGTGAATACTGAGTGTATTATTATTGTCTTATTTAGTGTGCCACTCGGGGAGAGGGAGGTGCCTATAAATTTTGGCGGGGCTAGGACCTTTGTTGGCCGAGTTATGAATTTTTAAATCCCTGTGTGCGCGAGTGGCTGGAACTAGGGCTTGTGTAACACGGCCTGTGAAACGGCAGCTTCCGTGGGCCCGAATTAAAAAATTTCATAACTCTGCCACCGATGGTCCTGGGAAAGCCAAAAGTCACAGGCACCTCCCTTCTCCCCAAGCCCTTTCGAATCAGCACAGGCAAGGCCTGCTATGACCCTGCCTCGGCCCATTATTTGCCCCCTGAAACCCCCACATGAACACCTACTCGCTGAAAACTTTAATATGAGCCCTGGCTCGAGCCAGCTTTAAAAATTCATAACTCAGCCACCGATGGTCCTAGCCCCCACCAAAATTTACAGACACATCCCTCTCCCCGAGACCTTTCAAACAAACCCAGAAGCAAGCGGGGATCGCAGAAAGCTTTAGCACGAGCCCTAGCTCCAGCCACTCACGCACGTGGGGATTTAAAAATTCATAACTTGGCCACCAAAGGTCCTAGCCCTGCCAAAATTTACAGGCACCTCCCTCTCCTCAAGTGGCACACTAAATAAGACAAAAATAATACACTCAGTATTCACTGTTGTTTTTATTGCACAATGTAGTTGAACTAGTGTTTTTAGGTTAACAGTGTTTGATTTGATCCAGTCGGTTGATTAAGAGTTCAGTTTGCATGAAACTTTGCAGTACAATATTATGTTAAGTGCTAAACTGCCAATCAATGGTTTCGTTGTTATTATTATGTACATTTTTTATTCATAATAAGAATGACGGTCATAGCCATGTGCTTTGTATGGTGTAGGTTTATATTTTAATGGAGTTTTTATTTTCTTCTATTTTCTAAGTTCGAGTCCAGCAGATTTTAGTCTGAATGCCAACTGATATTACCGTGTCTAGTTTTAAGTCATTTTAAAAGTCATTTTGTTACGGAGTTACTTGGAATCTTGTACTCAAAATTTTAACTCGGTTATGTAAGAAGAGTTGTATTGTTAGTTACCAAATTTCTTATAGACTTATTATAAACATGGTATAAAAAAGTAGTCATTGTTGGCATAATGTTTCATGAACGTTATTATAGTACCTGTATATGAGTACTAGTAAGTTGTAACCAACTGGAACATCCTTGCCCTCTTTTTTCTAGCCATGGAACTAACCTGTGTGTGCTACTGTTTTCTTGGGTAGAACTCCAAGCATGTTTTTCTTGAATCTTCTGACATTTTCTTGTAAATTATATTCAATTTGTGGTGTAATTAGCAACTAATTTTGAGTGTAATTTGGCCTCTGAAGATCACAAAAATGTGCCTGGAAATAGTTCTCCAGGCATCTAAAGCCCTTCAGCTTTCCTTTGGGCCGTCGTTCAGACAGACTGAAATTTGGACAGGCAGACAACGTTTCAGACTTGTCTGTCCTCTGCTTAAAATGCCTTATTTCCCACACTGGGGTTATATTTACAGATGGTACAAAAAAGTTATTATTATTTTTTTATATATTGTATAAAGTGTTTACAATTAAGTTTGGGTTTCCATAATTAAAAGAAAAAGTTTGTGCTTTAAAAAAAAAAAAAGATGTACATATCACTTTTAATTATGCATAAAGTAAGTTAATTCAGACTTGGAACTTTTTCATAAAAGAAGCGCATTCTTTTTCAGGTGAGTTGTTATGATGTTTCTCCTGAGTGCAGAGAAACTACTGATGATGATTATGAGGTAAGTTTTATGGAATTGCTCGTGCCTTACAATAAAGACTTTGTGTGTCTTTGGATGTCACATTGTTACGTCACAACCATAGATGCAGATAGTTGAAGAATTGCACCTGGCCCGGTCTAACAGACAACTGCATGTGAATGTAGAGAAGAGTTACGGGGAACTGACCAGCATGGACGTAGACCCGCCTGAAGATAACGCCACCATTGCACTCAGTAATGTCACCACTGGGTAAATGGGTGTGCATGAAATGTACAATGGGGTCGAGTTTCAATTAAATACATTGTGTCACAAACAAGCAAATGTTATTTGAACAGCAGTTTCTTACAAAAGATGTTCAAGAACAGGAAAAGTTGATTTTGTCTTAGCTTTTAAATATTAAGTCGTAAAATGCGTGTGTACGAGTATGTTTGAGCATACAGTACTTTGTTGGACTCTATTGTACTTACATGCACAAATTATTAGACCAAATCAAAATATATCCATGTTGGCGAGCTCTTTACTGTTTCATACATGTTTGTTACATATGTGTGACATCTCCAGGTCAGAAGCAGCAGCAGGATATCTTCTTTGTGCTGGACACCAATGTTCTCCTCAGCCACCTGGACTTTGTAAAGAAAATTAGATCCCATGGAATTGGAGGTAAAAAAAACAAAAAGGGGGGGATACAGTGGGGCAAAAAAGTATTTAGTCAGCCACCAATTGTGCAAATTCTCCCACTTAAAAAGATGAGAGAGGCCTGTAATTTTCATCATAGGTACACTTCAACTATGAGA
>JAPFFA010000012.1:8894325-8911343 GCA_026153275.1 Sciades herzbergii | reverse complement strand
GTCAGCTGGGATAGGCTCCAGCTCGCCTGCGACCCTGTAGAACAGGATAAAGCGGCTAGAGATAATGAGATGAGAAATTTTTATTGAATCAGTTTTGAACAGTAATGCAAATTGACAAACTCTCACCAAGGTCAATGACTGATGTAAATTTTAGACCCAATTTATTTATAAAACAAATTATTCCTACCCCTCTCCCCACATTATTGGCTGTCATTGACCACTGATTCATCCAATCAACTTTGAATCACTTCATGTTTTTTGAGGCTTTTTCTATTAACGGTTATAAAAAGTATTTTCTGTATTGTGAAATTTCAGATATATCTATCTCTGTCCCAATGTTTATGAATTATCTGTAGTTTTAAGAGTTAACAAAAAGACTTAATATGTAGGGCACCTACACCAAGTGAAGTCACTTCCTCTGGCAGGAAATTTCAGAAAGGCAGTGAGGTGTTTGGTGCACCTTCAACATTTTGTTCAAATCAATGAGAGAAGAAACCAAACAGATTAATTACTTGTCAAATCTGTGATATTGGAATGAAAAGCCATAATTTTATTTTTTTAGACATAGCATGTGGTAGCGAGTTTGTTAGTATGTAGAGTTAAGATACTAAATGGTGGAAAATGTCAACTCCGTTATAGTCAATTCAGTTAACGGATTGCTCAGTTTAAAACAAACAATTAAGAGAGTCAGCACACCCACAATTGTACATTAGACCATATATTTATGATATCCATTACCTGATTTGTGCAGATTAACAAACCCTTTAGGCTGACGTGTACCTTGTCCTTGTGTAGCATGTAGAGCTCATCAAAACTGCAGCAAAATGATGCAACTAGCTGAAAAGATGTGTCTGCAATTTTGAAATACTACCAGCGCTTGGTGCTGACGTCAAGAACAAGATAGTTCGGGAGTAATGACCTGAACTGAACATTTAACTTGAATCAACGTCTGGTTATTTGGGGACAGTGTCAAAAATGTCCTCTTAAATCCCTTTAACTCTCACCCTGTGGCCTAATTCCAGAGAGAGGCACACGTCACTGCTGCTTACCGAGTGTTAATACTACTACTGAATGGAATGTAAAAGGAAGAACGTGACTAATACCACTCCAGGGAAATATGTAAGCTCATACGTCCTGACCGTGGTATTGAGGAAGCACAAAAGTAGTTTCAGATAAACTTAACATATCCTTTAAATTAAACTTTGCATAATTTAATCCTTTGGGCAACTAGTCTCTCTCGCTCACCAGGGTTCTGAGTTAAAAATGACAACCATGCATGTTTTTCATTTCTAAATACCAAAATTAGGTATATTTAAGACTGTTGCTTTCCTCATCATGGAAAAGTGACTCCTGTTTCAAATTAAGATACAGAATACACAAACCAGATTACTGTAATCCCACCATTATTCAACTCAGGAGCCAGACAGTCCATATTAAAAAATGGGGTTCAGATAAATGAGAATTGCAAATCATTGTAGTCATGCATTTAAAAAAAAAACCATGTGTATTTTAATATAGGTCTAGATCAGGGGAAGAGGGGGGAAAAAAAAAAAAGACGCTAGAACAGTTTGAGGCTGAAATGATCTATTTAAGAAATATCGGTTTGTAACAAGTATACAGAATCTCACCCACCATTTCAGTTTAAATGTGAGAACAGAACATTGACGATCGATGTACCTCAATTCTTAAAACACAAAATATTAGACATGGAAATAAAAAAAAAAACCAAAGTCCAAAAGTCTAGGAGTTAGTCCAACTGCAGATTTTAGTTAGAAACATTGAACTGTGTTCATGTGTATACTTGTTTAACTAAACTGGCACTGATTTAAGGTTCATGTGCAGCTGCTTAGCTCATCTATCAATCAGCAGTGTATCAAAAATATAAAAAGGCCATCGTTACTGATTGGTAAACCAATCCTGCATAACAGTTAATGCGAAAATAAAAGCTATGCAAGTGATAGTTTGTTGAATAAGGCTTTTATGTAACCACGTGTGAGCTAATATTCTTTTTTTAAAAAAAAAGAAAAAAGAAAGCGCACACTAATAACTGAAATCAAGTCATCTAAAACTCATGTTAACCAATTACTCATGCCAGTGCTTTACCGGTAATCCTTTTCCAACTTAAATATCCACTCAAAGTTACAATGTGCAGTAAAGATTGGCAAATTTAAAAAGGAAAAAACAAAAAACATATGTACAGCACAAGTTGCTTCCCTCCCCCTCCCCATCACCACACTCAGTCTTCACTGAAGACCTGCATAACCATCCAAAGCCCCACCCCCTTTCCCAATTAACATACACGACATCACGAAGCACGATTACGTCACTAAGCCTGTTAGTTTGAGAGAGACATTACCCACTAACACTCCCCATCCTTCTACGCCCGCCACATCCATCAGGCGCTGCTGAAAGCCTCGGCGCAGGTGCTCCACTCATCCAGCTCCGTGTTGTACACCTCCACTGTGTTGAGGAAGTCGTTGCCGTCAAAGCCGCCCACTGCAAAGATAAGGTTACCAAGCACAGCCACGCCAGCACTGCTCCGCGCCGAGTTCATACTCCCCAGCATCCTCCACTCATTACGGGCTGGGTCGTAGACCTCTACGCAGCGCAGGGCATGAGAGCCATCAAAGCCACCCACCACAAACAGCTTCCCTGTGGGAAGACAAAATGTGTGCTTTCAGTGCCAATTTTATACATTAGTCATCCATCGGTTTTCTCTAGGATTGCAAAACTGACCCTGTACCAACACTCATGGAACCAGCAGAGATTCATTAAGCCCATGGGGACTCCAACCTGTCTACAAGACTTAATTTTTAGTGACAGTGCTTCCCCAGATCCCAACATTGGAAGGTTTGCTTGTTTTGATATTTTCTCCTTTTTACCTGCATAGATTCCCACACCAGCACCTCTCCGAGCCACATTCATGGGGGCAACCAGGGTCCAGGTGTTGTTCTCAGGATTGTAGCGCTCCACACTATTTAGACAGTTCCAGGACTCAGCTCCTCCAATCACGTACATATAACCATCCAACTCGCAAACTGCTGCCTGGTGCCTCCCTACGCAAAAATCAATCAAAAATCAGGCACCTATCTACTGAACAAGACCAAAGAACTGGATAATTATGGAGATGCAGCCACACTCACTGATGTTTAATGGTGCACAGCTGATCCACTCCTTGGTCACAGGGTCAAAAGTGTCACAGTTCTTCAGACCTTTCTGCCCGCAGGGGTCCGATCCACCCACAACATAGAGCTTGTTGTTGAGAGAGCAGACACCTAGAGCAAGACAGATGGAGCAAGTCAATGATGTATAGTTAAGACAAGCGCTTTCATGATGCCCCTTGCTTCTTCATACCTGCATTGCAGCGGTTGGTCCGGAGCTCTGGCACTTGGGTCCACTCATCTGAATTTGGATTATACATCTCCCCACAGCTCAGCTCATCCGAATGGCCGTTGGAGCCACCCATCACATACAGCTGACCCTGATTGGTTAGGGGAAAATCAAGTATTTAGCAAAGTCGCATTGTTGAGAGCATGGACAATTACTTGTGTTGGTAAGAAGTGCAGAAATGTACCATCAGCACAGCCATCTGAAAGCGAGCCCGAGGTGTCCTCATTGGTGCAATAAAACTCCAGCTGTTGGTCTTCAGGTCGTAACATTCCACAGTCCTCAGGCACTCCTCACGGTTATAACCACCTGAAAAAAAAGGAGGCCATAACTACAGACTTCTACAACTAAAAACATTCCCTCCAACCACTTTCATGCAAGTGTGTGATTGGGTGGGGAGTGGGGTTTGTCTAAACACTTCAAAATATATATTTACACTTGGCCACGATGGAAAATTTGGCGTTTCAATTTATTCAAAAAAAAAAAAAAAAAACCCACGACATTTTGTGGTAGAACTGGGATGATTGTACTAGTTTGAGTATTTCAGAAACCGTCAAGTTTACACAAAGGTATAAAACAGAAAATGGCAGTTGTGCAGGCAGAAATGCCTTGTTCATTATAGTAGAGCAGCTAACTGCTGATTTTGAGGAGAATTGTTCAAATGATACAAGCAAGAACATTCATATTAAGGTACTCTTCAAAATTAACTGATGAGCCAAGCAAAAATCCAAGATGGCTGCCTCAGCAATGGTGCAAATCAAAATGACATGAAACATTTGAATGATTCGTTTATTTATATGGGGCTTTTTTTTTTTTTAGCAGTCTGAAACCGAAGTTACCCATAAAAATCTTCTTTGCCATAAATTGAAATTTATGGACCAACACCTATGTCAGTGAAACTGTCCAAATGCCATAAGCTGAAATATTACAAGTTTCCATCCAATAAATTTATTGTACATTGTAACAATGAATGAAGATTAAATCTTGTCACGTTAAAATTGAACTATTAATATTTGTTTATTACTGCACAGAAAATATTTTGTACCTGTCCTGCTAAATGTTAATTTATGCTGAAAGTGGTACACCATATGAATATTTACACGTAGTGATTTTAGAGACAAAAGGTCTCGAGTGATAAGTAATGGCAAAATCAAATTAAGTTATTAACAGACCCAATATTCACTCAAATCCAATCAATAATCTTTAGCAATATGGAAAAAATGGAATTTTGGCTAGAAAAATGGCAGCCATCTTGGATTTTCACTTGGCTCATCAGAAAAACTTGAAGTACTGAAATGTGAAATGTTTGTTTATGCCAAGTTTCATGCTTGTATCATTTGAACGATTTTTCCATCATTTCCTCCACGATAGAAAGGTCAGAGGAGAATGACCAAACTGGTTGACAAGAAACTCAACCACTCTTTACAACTATGAGCAGAAAAGCATCTTGGAATGCACAACACATCCAATCTTGAGGCAAATGGGTTACAATAGCAGAAGGCCACATCAAGACCCCCCTCCCTTTGTCATGTATAAGACCTATATGATTTCATGCATTGCACTGCTGCCAGATGATTGGCTCATGGTGCTCATAATAAAAAAAGTGGTCAGTCTGGAATTAGTAAGTTCTTTTGAATGTCCCTATAATAACATTCGGGTTTCACATCCGCCAACCTGCAGCAATCAGTCGCCCGTTCAGCGCAGCAGTACCAAGTCCAGAGCGGGCATAGTGCATTGGAGCCAGCAGCAGCTCCTGATCCTCTTCTAGGGGTGGAGCCTCAAAGCTCAAGCTCTTCTGCAGGCAGGGCGTGGCCGATGGTGAGGCCTGGGGACTGCTCCGCCCATGCAGGAAGATGACGCAGAGCACACCATTGAGCACTGCCAGGCACAGGTATGTGCTGTCTGTAAGAGTACAATTGAAGTTGGGAACGTGAACATTCATCTTCACTTGGCGGTGGTTATTCCAATGAATCAATCAATCAATCTAAAATGTTACGGTTAAAAGGTTTCATATGCACGCCAACAAAACCATCTACTATTCATTAACACTCAAAGGCTCTTGTTTTATCAAATTTCCATTTAGGTGCTTATTGGGTCTACTGGAGGAGGACACTTACTGGTGGTCTTCTCCGAGGCGATGTACTTCCACTCCTGTTTGGCCGAGCCGGGCGAGAGGCTGCCGGAGGAGCTGTTGCTCAGCTGCCTGTGAACGTTCTCTCGTGGGGTCTTTTTCTAAAAAAATGCACAGTGCAGCTACAGATACCCTTCCCAAGGCCCACAGTCACAAACACTCTTCTGAGGCCCACAAAACCTACAATGGCGCGCTCTACAAGAGCTTAGCATTCTCTGTCCTAGCACTCACAAAGCTAATTTCAGGCTGAAAAAGAATGTCTTTGGGCAGTCTATATCCTAATCTGTGCTACAATCCAGACTAACTTTGCTTCAAGTTATTTATGCATTCTTGCATAAAATGTCTGGGCCACAAAGCACATTTTCTTAGCCTTCTCAATCTAAGAAAAAAATGTAAAAAAAATTTTTTTTTTTTTTTTTTTTTAAATCAATCAATCAATCATCGCACTTTAACAACGTTCGCTGTACTGAATGGCAGGACTAAACCGGTTTGGTGCTGGTTTAAATGTACCTGCACAAACTGAACGCGGTCATCCTCAGCGCCAAACACCTCGGCCTGGCCCTCAAGCAGGCCCCCAAGCAGGCCCCCATCGAGCAGCTTGTGATCGGCCGAATAGTACAGCGTTTGCACCTGCAAGACACACAGCGACACAAGAACCCATGTGGCGGTCTCCATGGCAACAGCACACCCGGAGAAGGAGAGAGGGAGAAGAAAGGGGTTGGGAGGTTGCAGAATGCTGAGAAATCCATTTTAAAAAGACTGAACATAATGTGGCTTCTGTTCAGGGGTTGTTAAAGCTCTTCTCTGGTGCTCCCAAGGTTTCCACACTGCATCTCCCCCCCCCCCACCAAAAAAAAAAAAAAAGGGACACACCACATGCGCACAAGACACACCACTCTGCTACTGGCTGTTTTGCAACCCAGGAACTATTTGTTAAGGTTGAAAAGAAACAGAAAGCTGACTGTGTGGTCACCAGGCCTTCAGCGCGTCTGGATAGTGGCCATCTTCTTGACTGAGGAGGTTAGTTAAACATATTCCACAGAGACAGACTTTTCAAACAGCTCCTTCATTAATCTGCTTTGTGTACGGTATGAGGACTTGGTTCTTCAAGCTAGTCAAGTCAATTACAAAAAGGCTAATACAAGGGAGGGGGGGGAGCACAGGTATTAAAAGAAATAAAACAGCTGTCGAGACAGACTTATGAACCCAAGTGAAATTAACAAGCACACTCAGCACTCCAGTGGCAACACTGGGTATGAAACTTTTAAACACTCAATATCTAATGGGTATCGTTAAGAATTTGTACACAAAGATAGAGAGAGCGCAAGAGAGCGAGAATACTTTCACAATTCTCACTCTCTTGCTGGATCATGAATGCCAAAAGTAAGCGTCTTCTTAAATGGGAATGTTTTGCAAGTCGAGACCCCCCCATTTGTGCACATGTGAGTGTGTTGTGTCAAACAGATGGGAGCTCAGCTCTCCTTTGGCTGTCGCTCCCTGCCTTTTCTCTTTTTCCTGACTCATTACCCTGGAGGCCCCAGCCGTGGCTTCTTCACTCAGCTCAGAGTCCTGCAGTTGTTTTCTCTAATAAACCTAAAGAGAAAAAAAATCAACGGGGAGGAAGAACTGTTAGTTTTCCTGCCCGAAGTGTGCATATATAACACATACACACAGTGTCTCACACACCTGTTCAGAAAAGAGAGAGACATCTGTGAGACAGCAAAAGGCTCTCTGAGCTTTACCGTACGACACAGAGCCCAAACTGGTGGCTTTTTTTTTCTTTTCTTTTTAAGTTCTGCTCACCTGGACTAACCTCTTGCCTTTGCAGAGTGTGTAACAGCCCCGCCCTGTACCTATTACAAAATATATACTCTTAAACATCTGGGGGAGGGAGGGGAGGGGAAGTTTGAAGTGAGGAAAGAAAAAAAAAAAAAAAAAATGGATACAGATAAAAGAAAACCATCAAGCCTGTGGGATGAACATGAGCTTGTGTGAACAGACCCTTGAACACTGAATTGGTGATTGGAAGAAGAAGGTGGGGCCAAAAAAAATAAGAGCGGGAGGAGAGAGAGGAGAAAAAAAAAAAAAAAAAACCCCACACAAACTCAAAGAGGACCGCAGTACTAACCTCCTCCATCAGTCTCTCAAGCGGCTCCCCGTTCTCCCACAAGCTGCGCTGCACCCAGCTGATCACTTTCGAGTACAGCTTCCCGTTGCTGGGCAAGCTCAGATGATCCTCTAGCATCACCTCCAACTGCACACATGCCAAACGTTTCATTATACGTCCACGATGTTGGCTGCGCAAATACATTCCAGAAGGAAGTTCAACCTGATGAACTCACCTTTAGACGAGGCAGTTTGAGGAAATCCTCCTGCTCCGAGATCTCCAAAAGATGTTCCTGGATGTAGCAGTCAACCTTGGCTAGCAGACGAATGTCACCCATGCTGCTGGCAAAGTTACGATAGGAAATGGCATTCTGAGAGTCCATCTTCGAGAGCAGGTATTCTCCACAAATCTGAGAGAAAAAGATTGGAATGACTATACGTTTCCAGTAGGAATATGAATTAAAGAAACACCACATGGTATCATGCGGGTTTTGCTTTAAAGGTTGTTTCAAAACGTACCTGCTTCACTCTTTCCATCTTAAGCCGTTTGGCTGCAGAGTACACCTCCTTAACCAACTCCTTATCTGCCTTCAACCTAAAAGCAGCACAGGCAATGAACGCACAGCGTTAATTGATGTCGCTGAACAGTCGCCATTAGAAATAACCCCGGGGGGGGGCCCTGTAGCAGACAGCCATATGGTATTTTTCAAAAACCTACTGGGCAGTATAGGCATAGTTGAGCAGGATCTCCACAGCCTCAGGATTCAGATCCTCAAACTTCACATGGGAGATGCCGTGAGGCTCCAGATCGCTGTTAAAGATCTCAAACAGGTACGGGCTGCAGCATGCCAGCACTGCACGGTGCGCCATCAGCTCATGACCACACACCTGGAGGGGATCAAGAGTCAAAAGGTTACAACTCTGCTACACCTAGAAGAAAGCATGAACCAGCGAGTTTCTTTTTGCAAGAGACACATTTTTGACTGCATCGCTAACAAGTTCGACTGTATCCCCCCCCACTCTTGCTTATACAAGAATACAAGCAATCAAAGGAACAGGACATTCATGAATATTGACTTCAACAAATAATTAACCCTAAAACAAGTAAAGAGCAGCATTCTCCCCAGGGATTTCAAATAGCATCCTGGTAAACTGTCATTTTGAAATAGCATCAAAATCCACCCCATGTTTCGTAAATACATTCAGTCGATAAACAGGAAGTTGATGTGGGACAGACCTGAAAACTGTATGCATGGTATAGAACCCCAAGCTGAAGCTCCGTACCAAATATCAAGTGGTTGTGATTTGTAGTTGCTGAGAAAAGTGTTATGAAAATTGTGGCAATCCACGCTATACGTTTCGTAAATACACTGTCGGTAAACAAGAAGTCGATGTGCGATAGACCTGAAAACGGTATACATAGTATAGAACCCCATGTGGAAGCTTGGTACCAAGTGGCTATGATTTATGGTTGCTGAGAAAAAGGGTGTTTCGGATGGACAGAAAGAGGTAAACCAGTATAACCCCGCTCCGAAGGAGTCAGTTCAAATCAACTCAATCTTTGCAGATTCACACACTGGCTCATCTGCTTTTTTTAATTAATGGGTAAGGTGAGGAGGAAGACCAGTAGCAGCATGGATGTTAAAAATGTGGCACGGATTACCAGTCTGGATTCATGTTTGCCTCAGGGCATGTTGCTTGAACAACCAAGTACTGGGACAGTCCTTTCCCCTTCATTAGCAACTTAATGTGTGCTACTTGGGTTACAGCCACCCATAGTTCTGGGAACTTGGTCTACTGTTCCAACTTCTGTCCTTCATGACATTTGGTACAGTGCTTTGTATTTCAGGATTGACTCGGCCTAACGCTGTAGAAACTCCACATTTTAAAGTTAAAACAACCCTTATTTATATTAACCTTGCAATAAACTAAGACGCTGGAGGAAGGACCATTTTAAAAAAAGTTCTGAAGATCCATCTAGGTAAATAGTACAACTGAATAGTAACATCAGCTAATTTGTCATATTTAACCAATAATGGTTAGATTATGGCTATAAAGACGACCAATTTGAATCCGTGACGTATGGTTTCATAATGGTGCTACAGTTTAGGACTTTTGATTCGTGCCACATCACCGACAGAATGCAAACAGGATTGCATGTGCGAGGATTTGTGGAAGGGATTTGTTTTTAACCTGCAGTCTGACGTCACAGAACTGTCCACTCTTCCTCAGGGCATTCATTTTGGCGACCGTGGAATCCAGGAACGTCTCGTCCTCAAAGATCAAATATCCGTTCGGAATCATCTTTTGCAGTTTTGGGAAGTAAACCTTCAAGAACAGAGGAAAGGAAAAGAAACAAAACCACACATTATTAAACATACACAATGTGCTTTAAGGTTTTTTTTTTTTAAATCTTGAATTCAGATCACATTTCACCCCTTATTTTTAAGTCCTGCGAATTATGCACTGGGTTTACCTAATCAGAAATTCCAAATTCTTGGAGAAACAGTTGTGCTTGGGTGTCTTTCCTTCACTTCTGAGCAGGTGGCAAGAGGTGATGCCAGGGGAACCAGCAAGCGCAGAGCGAATGGAAGGGCGGGCAGCCGCGTTAACGCAAACTCTCAGGCTTAGAGTGACTAATCAAGTCTTCGGGATCCCGTTGGCTATAGAATGAAACCTTTTCTAGGTTGGTCGTGTATTATAAGCTGAAAAAGGAAGCACACATGAGCAAACCAAATATGTATGGAAAGCATTTCTAGAACAGTTGAGTCAGTCAATGCAATCTTGCACCAATCCATTTGTAATACAATTGTTTTGTTGTGCCAAGCTTTATTACACACACAGAACATGCTTTCGTCTAAACCGGGGAACAGGGGCGATGCGCCCTCTTACCTAAATGCCGATTGAATCCCAAGTCACACTTAGGCTATGCATTTGTATGCTACTGCACAACATGCAATCTTTCTCAAAATGAGCTTTTCTCTGTGAAAACATCCCAGCAACACCACGTGACAATGCGTCTGATCAAATAAGTTATAATTACTCCAAAAATACTCCAATCATAGTAGATACACCATCAGACGGTGCACCGAATTGGCGGTTTCCAGACCAAGACACCATGTTTGTTTATTTGTCGCAGCTGCTCTCGTGAGATTTGACAAGAGGTCATCCAGCGGCACGAAACGGAAGAAAGCCAAAGACTGTCCGGGACGGAAGATGATGACTTTTTTTCCTGTCACAAAGCGGATAAAGATGTTTCCGATGGCGAGATTGCAACAACTGAGGGATCGTTCCATGCGCTCATTGATGAACGCAAGACCAGAGGTCTTGCTCTGATGAAGGCACAGAGCGTTCAGCGGAAAAGCAAAATGAGAAAAAGGCAGAGTTCCAGGAAAAGTTCAAGTATGGGTGGGTGGGTTTTTTTTGTTTTTAAAACCACGCTTACATTTTTTGCATGGTTTCAAACTGTGATTTGGGTTGGATTCCAACTTTACAATGTTTACTTTTTTAAATTTCCTTTTAAAGAAAAGGATTTCACTCTGGAATTTCTCCATTTTGAACAACTAACTACCTTATTCTAGTAGAAGAAAAAAAACATTTCTCTGGTGAATGTTTAATACTTTAAGTTTGAGTCATTTGAACTATAAATTTCAATATGAATCATGAGGAATTAGTATTGTGTAACTTGAATGACATTAGTATTTGAATTAAGTGTTTGTGACAGTTTTTTCAATATTGACAATTCGTTACAATTTCCCTCTCAGCCTCAGAATGTCCCGTTGTAGCCTCAATTTTTCAAAGGCTTCGCATAGCGGAAGCTTCCGCACCACCCCACCCACTCCGCCATGGTGAGTGCCCTCATACTAAAATTTTCTAGAAAAACCCCTGCAGAAGGCTACAGATTTGTTTATGGAAAGTGCGCTACACCGAGATTTGTTTGCCACCAAGACTTGACGTGAAACCGCATGCTTCAAGGATGAAATTGAAAGCGATCCGAGAAAGAAAAGCCAAATTTAACCCCCCCCCCCCCCCAAAAGGTTTCAGCGCAAGTTAGTAAGAATTTTTTTTATAGGAGATGCTTATCTACAGTGAATAGAATATTTTGCCGCTTTACAGTCCTCTGCCTCAACCGCAAGCTCAATCAGGCTCAACTTGGCTACTACTGCTAACATGAAATTAACATCAGGCCTTGGTGATAAAATGATACTGTTATATATCGTTGATAGACACTTCATCAAGAGTGATAAGAAATTGATAGGTCACTTCAACTTGTCAAATGCAAACCACCAGCTCCTTTTAGTGATGCACCATGTTCATTATTATTTATCCATCGCTCATAGAACATTCTCTTTCTTCGTACTTATCTGCTAAAATTCATGACCAAATACACTTTGGGTGGTTCTTAAATATTCCAGGGCAATCTGTCTGAGTAAAATATGTGCCAATGACGAAACTTGATAAAGGTAGCGCATTCTTCTGGATGGAACGATCGATCCCAGCCCTAACTAATACCATCATAAATCTTGCTTGTCCAGGCATTCAACGAAACCAAATGTAAAAGTAGACAATAAGTAGGCGAAACAACAAGATCTTCTATCCCTACTCAATGAATAAGACCTTTATTCAGCGAACCAATGAAGAATGTGATCTTGGGGTTTGGATTACTACTGATTTAACATGGAAAAAAAACAAGTGTTCACACAGAGTGCTAAAGCAAATCAGTTGTTAGGGTACGTAAAAC
Organism: Sciades herzbergii; assembly: GCA_026153275.1. NCBI lineage: Eukaryota > Metazoa > Chordata > Actinopteri > Siluriformes > Ariidae > Sciades > Sciades herzbergii. Next base: position 8,898,978 of record JAPFFA010000012.1, on the reverse strand, counting down.
GATCGACGAAATGCCTTAAGTCACAGCGCACAAAACGTACTATCTTGCCATCGTGCGCCCCCACTTCGGATATGCTACTCACGTATGGGCTCCGCAATCAATTGACCTAATAAGGAAGATTGAAAGAGTGCAAAGACGGGCTACAAAATACATTCTAGGTATGCTGAACATTTGTAAATGTTCGTTACCAAGAACGACTATTAATGACAAATCTACTTCCATTGGGTTATTGGCATGAGTATCTTGACATGGTGTTTTTCTACAAACTAATTACTGGTCTGACAAATATTGATCCTGAAGTTCTACCAAGTGTCAAACAGGCAAGATCAACAAGTACAAACTCGCCTGGAGCTACCTTCAAACAACACCAATTTTGCCAGACTTCAACATACCAACAATCATACCTTAGATCTACAAGGATATGGAATATTCTACCAAAAGAACTCCGTGAACTAAGGAGGACTCTTAAAATTCAAAATCTTCACTCCTGCAATGCTATATTCAAACATTGCAGTTGAATTACCATCCTGAAGATCCACGCACATGGAAATCGACATGCTTAAGATGCAATACGGCACGTGACAAAGAAAATTACCTGCTGCTTTTAAAAACTCGAAACATTTGATATTTTAAGTTAATATTTGTAAACGTTTTTTGAGGGGCCCACAGTAATTGGCTTCGGCTGTTGCGGCTTCCCCGTCTTAGTTTTATTTTAGTTATTTTTTGTAAATACCAAGACAAAGTAAATAAATAACTGCCAATCCTCATTCCTGTTCAATCAGAGGAAGAGAGAGTGAGACCCAACAATGTTTTTTTTTCTGATCATGTCTGTCCACCAAAAGTATCCCTCCTCTTAGACAGGCCAGATATGACCATGTCAAAAGGAACAATTTCAACAAGAACACATTAGGACCAGTAGAAACCGATTCGAACCCATGAGCACTAAGCAACTAAATCATTTCCTCCAGCTGTCCCTGATGTTATTACTTTGCTGCACGCAAAACAGACGTCGATCAAGAGCCAAATCAGCAAAGTCTGAGGCAAAAGATTCTACAGAGGGGCATGTAGATAAAAACTAGTCTTGAAGAAATCTTGACCGAGATCTGTTCGTTATCTGGAAACCATCATCATGATGTTCAAACAATTACTATTAAAAGGGGTTCGTTTGACCAGGAACCATGATGTGACTCAGCTGAACAAAACACACACAAGCGACCTTCTGTACAGATGACCATGACGTCCTTAATAAAGGATGCAAACAACAAGGCATTACTGTGCATCCTGCTGCATTGTGGTTTTGACCTCTAAAGCATTGCATGTGGAGGGCATAAAGAAAGACTTGTTCTGCTGGCTCCTGAAGTATTTAGTTAGCCAAGACTAACTCATTGTGGGGGAAAAACAGTGAAACGATGAGCACAAGCAGAACGTTATGTCCCAACAAGCCATCCCCTGTTGCCAAGCGCAAAGCTGGCCGTTCGCATATGGATGCGTGCTTGTAATTACACTAAATCACTACCAGACCCTTCCTCACGCTACTCACACACCCACAGAGGCTTCTCGGCCAAATCATCGGACTAAGTTCTCAAGCTGTCCCTCCCCTTGTGCTTTCAAAGGCTTGTTTACGTCGAGAAAAGCCTCGATCGAGTTTGATCTGAAGGGACTGAACATGAGACCAGGCACACTGCTTTGATATTGAAGCAACAGCACTCAAGTGCATTCCTACACCACATGCGTTTAAGAACAGGCCAGGCTTATGCAACTTTTGTTTTTTTTGGGGGGCGGCATAGAGTGAAAACAGAATAGGAAAGGGTACTGAAAGTGAATCATTCATTCCTCAGGAAAAAAAAAAAAAAAACAGAAGTGCCTAAACATCAACAAGCAGTATGAAGGAAAAGCTTGTTAATGTACAGACAACCACGTCAACTTGAACATCCTCATTTTTCAAAACGTCTCCATCATGCAACATTTGCATTTTCGCATTCTCTCCGGCTGCACCCCCCCCCAAAAAAAAAAACCCACTAGAACACATTACTCCATGAGGTCACTCCATCCATACGAATAGAACACGCTTGCTCATATAATAGCTTAACCTCAGAATCTTGGTCCATTAACAAGCGGCTATACTATACAAAAAGGTATTTGATGAGAATCCAATATCACCATCATAATACTGATTAATAGACGTGATGGAATAAGTACGATGCAGTGCGTTTTATTCCTCTTATACCAGAGCAACTATGAAATAAAATATTTTCTTTTTAATTTATAAATGCAGGGACATTTAATGCTGTCTTTAACGGATTCCTTCACACTCGCTCACCTATTCTTGAAACTAGACAGCCTTTTGATTTCATAAAATCAGTGAAATTTCGTTCCCTTTGAAATTTGGTCATTGCGATATGTTTATTTCTGTAATACCTCACAAAATATCAGGCCATTCTGTGGCTGGGGAGTTATTTAATTTGAAAGGACTCCCTAGCAAATAATGTGCATGAAATCACTCACTTCACGCAGTCAAGCAGGACAGAGGAAGTCCGTGTGCGCATGCGCAGGTTTACCACCTTCTTTTGGGTTTTATGGCAGCTGGCATCCAGTGTTGCATTACTACCATCTATAGGTTTACCTTGACCCTGCACTGACCGTTCCATCATTTTGTCGCTAAACGAACAGTTAAGTCACACGGAGGTGTTTGCTGACCGCCAATATTCATTAGTTCGGTCCTGTGTTTCCTTTCCTTCGCAACATGACCTCTCACTTTCCATTACTGTAGTCGGTCTTCCACGTTTCATTCACGTCCTCCATTTTCTCTCCTGCTTCAAATCCCATAATGCCTTGCACAAAAAGGGAAAGTCCACCACATGATGCAGTCTCTTGTATTGCGTCAGTGAAGCAAGAGGGGGGGGAAACATCCTCCAAGACCTTCCCCATTGTTGACACTTGACAAAAGAGCTTTATCTTGGCGTGTTACAAAAACACTGATAATGGAGACACCTTCTGTAAATGTTAAGCAAACATCCTTTGATTAAGAACACTTCATTATATCAACAATAAGACTTGTCAGAGGATTATTACCAGACTTGGGATATGTGGTGCATCTACCATACAAATCCCTTAGAACTAACAGTTTCTGTACAAGCTGCGATAAGCACTTTCTCAACACCTTCTGACACAACAAAGTGACTCCATCCTATACAAACAAACATCACAGGACAACCTGGGTCACTTCCTCCAGAGTAATTTCCAACTTTCCTTTTATTTGCCTTTCACCAGCTCTTAATACATAAGGAAGGATATTCCACATGAGAATTTCCCCTTCACTGTTCCAGCAGCTGGCCTATCAGATAGAAGACTACTCACACAAAATGTAGTTCTTTTTTAAAATTTACGGTCAGCCAAGAACAGCTTTAGATATGCACCAAATACGCAACTAAAAGGGCACCTGGTAGAGTGCATACCTCTGCCAAGCCACATACTAGAATATCAAAATTTAAAATCAATTGCTCTTTGTCCCAAACCCCCACTGACTACTTTTTGAGTTACGTTAGGAACAGAAACAATCGGAGGGGAAAACAGAACCTACAATAACGATGTTAGAGGTAAAGAAAAAAAATCTTGTTAGTCATGTACGATTCAGCAATGAAAGGGTTGTTCTGCTTTTCCAACAAAGACACTACAACATTACCAAAGCAACAATTTAATCTCTAACACTTCAAGGACATCAGTTAAAGTAATTAGTGACTTGAACAAAGGCCACAAGTCCCAATTTTTGCAGATTACTTCGCATGGCACAGCACTCTGTAAATAAAGGTCAAATAAAACTGCAATAAAGTCTATCCTCCATGCCAGTTTCAGATATTCGACTATAACTGGTTCGGGCGTAAATAGCAGAAACTCCGTTGCGCAATAGCTACATTACAGCAACAAATAGCAAAGCGACATTTTTACTTCCATCTATCAGTCAGCTGTAACCACTTATTTTGTGCAGGGTTACGGGCAAGCTGGACAAGTCGCAAGGTCATCACAGGGCTGACACGGAGACAAAACCATTCACACCTACGGCCACTGGACTCGAACCCAGAACCTTCTTGCCGTGAGGCGACAGTGCTAACCACTATACCGTCGTAAACCAAGAAACCCATGAGTTTTGCTCAAAACGAGTTCCACGGACCAACTCCTCCGATTCTAAATGGCGCGTTTGCCATCCAATGGTTCTTTAGTTGGGGGGGGGAAGAAAATCATGGTTTTGTTTTACCAGGTCATATACAAACACTCACTGGAGACATTAGAAAGGATAGTAAAGCTTAGAAGGAAGTAGCAGCAATTGTCCGTGCCTCTAGGGAGCGCAAGCACAAACGTTCGCACTAATAAGTGCGAATTAGTTTCACGGATTATGAAATGAATGTACCTAGTTAGCTTTAGATTCATTTAGCACCAGTTTTTATTGGAACTAGAAGAAACTTTTGTTGTGACTGTGTCTGGACAGTGGACACAAGTGACAATAGTAGTGTTTTGTGTGCGTGTGGGGGGGCGCGCTAGTGTAAAACATATGGTAAATGTTGCTTGTATCAAAAAATATATCTCATCTCATTATCTCTAGCCACTTTATCCTTCTACAGGGTCGCAGGCAAGCTGGAGCCTATCCCAGCTGACTAC
>JAPFFA010000012.1:7737272-7748454 GCA_026153275.1 Sciades herzbergii | reverse complement strand
GGATAGGCTCCAGCTTGCCTGCGACCCTGTAGAACAGGATAAAGCGGCTACAGATAATGAGATGAGATGAGATGATGTGATGTACTCCTTTGACCTGTTCAGAAGTGTTATAATACATTTATGCACCAGAGGGCAGTAAGATTTCAGTATGTGCAGAAAGCATTCAGGAAACAGAATCCAGCTTCTACTAAAGTGTTCTGGATCTAATAACAAACACCAAAAGAAGTCGACATTCAAATCAATGATGATTGATGGGTTTATGTAAATATATAAGAGGAAATTTAACATATGTATCAGTTCATGTTTCAGACTTGGATTACTAGCAACCTAGAACATCATTTTATTCCTTTACCTTGTCTGTTGATTTCAGTTTGGCCTCTATCTTCTCAATATGTTCATATTTGAAACCCTTCACCAATAACACAATGGCAAAATTGAAACTAACTAACTAACTAAGGAAATAAATAATTGTGATTTGATTGATTGATTGATTCATTCATTCATTCATTCATTCATCTTCAGTAACTCTGGTCAGGGTCACAGTGGCTTCAGAGTAGATGGACAAGTGTCAACCTTTCTTCCATGTGAGAGAGAAGTAAGTTTATTGAGTGTTTTTTGAGCTTAGCGTCCATGTATGTTTCCTTTTTATTTCATACACACTAGTGTGTGCGGGTCTTCATTTCATACAGTGTGTCTTCATTTCACTTTTGAGCTTGGATGTGTTATCAGATCAGTATGCACTCAGTCTAAACACACACACACCCATACAATTGGAGTGTACATCCAACAAAATGTACTTCCTCACATTTCTCGTGTGTGTGTTGTCTGTCTCCTGTGTAAATTCTTCCAATTGTTCTTACAGCCTCAGTCCACTGGTATAGTGTGAATGTGTGTATATGCATCTTTTAATATCTTGGTAGGAACCCAACATGGATAGGAATCACTGACAGTATTGTCCTTGTGGAGACACTTGGTTCCTGAGGTTAAGGTTCGATTTAGGTGTAACGTAGTAAATACTATATGTGTCCATGCTTGTGAAATAATGGTATTGTGGTCATGTGATACACAGTGAATAATTTGTGTGGCATTTCTGGATGTGTGAACATCAGAGCTGCAATAGAAACAAGCTGTGCGCTTTTTATATGAAACAGGAAATCGAAAAGTCATGATTTATATAAAAATATAACATTTTATTCCAAACTACAAAAAAAAAAAAAACAAAGTTGAAAATGTAACTTTTTGGTCACACATCAATAAAATAATACAAGAACTGTAACAAGAACAGTCACGTCAGGAAAAAAAAAAGCTATCATTACACACAAAGTGAAGCAAGACAAATAACAATGACAAAGGTTTTAAATTTAAATTAACTTAACCTGTACAAAAATTATGTACATTTATTTACAGCATTCAAAAATATTTTTTTTAAAAAAAGGAATGAAGCTGCAAATTGTCCAGTCCCTTTTTTTCTTCCTTTTGACAAAATACCAACTCTCTTTGAGTCAGTTCGTCGAAGTTTGACACTCAGTGCTGCAGGAACCACCTTCTGCTGGTCTTAATATCTCAAAAAATACTTGGCTAGAGCTGTGTTAGCTACAAACAAGGGCACATTCATACTCTCTCTCTCTCTCTCTCTCTCTCTCTTACTTGGGTGAGGCGTTCTAGCTTCTGTTCTGAGGTTAAAGTCTGCTGCCCTCATCACCTCTCACCACTCTGGATCCGCCCACCACAATTTGGGGGAGGGGATTACCATAATCAGGCTAATCAGCAACAAGTTGTGTCGCCGAAATTATAGTGCAGTAATGTTTTGTCGTTTTTTTTAAACGACACTTTTGTTATTTTTATCCATTCCCACCCACCTTGAGGCCAAAGAACCTCCAACATCCATTATGACACATCGGATATGATAATACAGATACACAACAGAAACAGACGCAACAACAAGAAAAACAAAACTAAGACATAAAACACAAGACGAGTACAGTTCTGTGATATGAGATGGATATCTGGTTCAAGTGGACGGAATTTTCTTTGATCAGCTCACACTGTTCTCACTCATGCCATGTCACCGAGCATCTTCTTGTAATACAGGGACTCAAAGATGTCATTTTCACTTGGGCAGTTGTAGTGGCATGCACATGTCTTGATGAACATCATCTGCTTCTTCATGACCTGGCCGTCAGGGCACTTGAACTCGACGGGAAGGGTCGTGGTCCTGTGAGGAGTGCAGCAGCGGCCATCGGTACACACTCCGCAGAACTTGGGTCGGTAAGCCTTGGTGGTGGTGCAGCCTGAAACCTCGAACTTCATGGGCTTGGATACTCGAGGAGTACGGATACACTTCTTTCCTTTCTGTAAAAGGGACAAATCAAGAGCAGGGTTCAGACACAACATGCAAATCATGAAAAGTAAACAGAAGCAGGGTTTAGGGGTTTAAAAACTATCTGAGAAGGTAAACATCATAAAAGGGGGATGGTTGAGAATATGGCTGCAATGCAGATGTTGATGTCTACCTTGATTTTCTCTTCCAGATGGGATTCGCAGGGACGGACCATGCAGAGGCGAGACTGCTTCTCCAAACGGCACTCACGGTTGTCATTGGTCACACGAGTCGAGATGCCAAGACCGCATGTCTTTGAGCATGCACTCCATTCAGTGGTCTGAACCAAGCAGTTCTCACGCATGATGGAAGGATCTGGGCCATAGGTCTCCTCTTCTCTGTAAGCTGCAGCCAAAAGAACACAAAGGCTCGGTCAAAACCAATGACTTGATCAAGATACTGTCCCAGAAGCACAGGCTTACAAATTTTGCTTCAGTTTACATTAGATATATTTGACATTCTGAGAACAGATTTTGCTCTTTACCTGGCAGAAAAGAGCCCATGAAGGAGTTCGTGGTGGGGGGTGAGTCACACACCCATTCCTCACAGCATTTTCCTGGCACCTTGACCCTGCGAGGCATGGGACAATCCGGGCTGGGCAGTCGCACGTTCATGCCACAGAGTGGCACGCAGCCCACGGCACCATCCAGGCATGTACATTGGTACTTGCAGCTGCTCTGGAATGATTCACCGCTGCGGTACACATTTCCTCCGAACACGCAGGGGGCGCCCTCTCGAGCTGTTGAGGAGAGATCAGAGACATGGTCAACAATGAGGAAGGGGCGAAGGATGATAGTAATTGGAATGAGGAAGGAAAAATGTTTGCATTTCAAGGTCTATCAAGTATATAATGAAAGCTTACCAGTGCAGACTCCAATGCGCCGGTTGTTTGGTGACCCATAGTCACAGTAGAGGCCTTTATGAGGGTCACACACATCTCTCTCAGTGCACAGCTCTCCCAGCTGTTTAGCGCATACACGGCAGCATCCGCAGGCATCCAGGACTAAGCTGTCTCCTGGGGGGCATTGCGGGGCCACATCAGGACACTGGCATTGACTGGGGCACTTCTGAGCAGCCGCCTGAAGATAACAAGAGGCAAACACTGTTATAATCTCATTCCAGTTATTCAAAAGCTACATACAGAGTGATACAAGTTTCTCATTTACAGCACACTGTTGTTACTAACGTTGTAAGCACTGGCTTGACGATTTCTTTATTTGCTTGGTTACGATGAGATTGTAGATCTACTCTAAAAAACTGACATTATGTTATAGTAAGATAGCTAAACTTACCCAGGTGAGGAAAGTGAAGCACAGTGCAAAAATCAGTCTCAGGCTCATTCTGGAAAACATTTTCTCAATCTTCTTGTCTTCGTTCTGTTTCAAAACAGTGTGTGAAAAAATCTCTCCTTCAGATGCTTGCAAAGTCTTCGTCTGGCTCTCTGGAGCTGTAGTCTTCTCTCAAAAGGCTGTCTGTCTTTGTCTTGTGTCCGATCAAGTCGATCTCGTTGGGGTAAGACTTCTCCTTTCCAGCAAAAGGTAGAGCGTAGATTCTGCAGGCTGCTGCTTTATCTGCTCAGCCCTCGTCACTTCTCTCTAAGGGAAGTCAGAGTCGTTCTGAGTTGAAGGCAGCAGCAGGGTCCGCCTTTATACCCACTGAGCTGCGGTGGGCCGCCACTGGCTGAATGGAGCTCTGGATAAACATGGACATTCCTGGCATACTTTCCTCGTTTCCTGCCCCCTCCTCCTCCTCTCCTCTCCTCTCCTCCACTCCTCCCCACCCTAAGACTCGCACCCCCTGCCATCCCACATTCCAGCTGTCTGAGACCGAGAGGGAGCTGTCACATAGCAAAATAAAAAGTGCAGCTTTGGCACTATCCAGCCCTCTTCATGTGTGTGTTGGGTGCTTTTTTTTTTTTTAGTCATCGTGGTTCATCAAACAGGCCGACGACAACATGTTTTTATAGCATGGTAATGCCAAGTGCACATATTTGTTTCCAGAGGAAATTATTTCTCTGCCAAACAGGCATTAAATTCCGTGTCAGATCAGTAAAAATTAATTTAACAGTTCATAGGAATGGGCTTCACACACATGCATACAAAAATATACAGAAATCATATACATTTCATATAACCATATATAATATTAGGTGTAGAAATATGGTCCTCAACTTGAAATGTACACTCACTGGCCACTTTAATAGGAACTTGTTCTTAATTCTAAGATTCCTGTTCTTGGTTGGCAGGAGTGGAACCCAATGTGGTCTTCTGCTGTTGCATGCTGAGATGCTTTTCTGCTCACCACGGTTGTAAAGAGTGATTATTTGAGTTACTATATTTTTCCCGACAGCTCAAACCAATCTGGCCATTTTCCTCTGACTTCTCTTATCAACAAGGTGTTTCCACCCACAGAACTGTCACTCACTCAGTGTTTTTTTTTTCGCACCATTCTGTGTAAACCCTAGAGATGGTTGTGTGTGAAAACTGCAGGAGATCAGCAGTTTCTGAAACCAGTCCATCTAGCACCAATACCCATGCCACAGTGAACATCACCGAGATCACAATTTTTTCCCATTCTGATGTTTGAAGTGAACATTAACTGAAGCTCTTGATTTGTATCTGCATGATTTTATGCATTGTGCTGCTGTCAAGGGACTGGCTGATTAGAGGACTGCATAAAAGAGCAGGTGGATGGGTGTTCCTAATAAAGTGGCCATTGAGTGTATGTCACTGTACTGCATGTCACTAGGTTTCTTTTTTTTCTTGCTACAGTGAAGTCACTACGCAGTGCAGGTGTGTGGATCCAGACGCTAGACAGACAGAGACGCAGAGCTGCAGGAAAGTGGCTAGACTTGACCATTTGTGTATTTTGAAAGTGAAAAAAAGGATCCCAAACCCCCTCCTATTAGGAAAGGGAGCACTGGCCTTTGCACAGCGGCCAATCGGAAATGAAAAGCTCCGAGCGAGAGCTGCAGGAATGCGCCGGCCATGCCAGCAGACATGCTTTTCCTACACGCATGCTGTCTCGGAGGAAGCCTGCCTTATAAGGGAATCTTCAGTCCAGGCCCTCTGTCTCTTGCGCGCTCCCTCCATCCCCCCTCCTCCCTTGTTCTCTCGTTCTCTCTCTGTGGTCTGGCCAGTGAAGTACAGTAGGAGCTCCATCTGGAAACGGCCTTGCCGAATGGTAATGTACCCTGTCTGTCAACAACCTCTCATTCCTCCTGAGCAGAAGGCTGCCAGTTCTTGCACAAAAACACTGAACAGCCACACCCACTCTGGTTCATAGTAGCATGCCAGGGCTCATCATGCCATCCGTGTGTGACCTAACGGCCTGCCAGTCATTAATGATGTGGTGTGAATGTCCGGCAAAATAAACCCGGCTCTGTGTGTGGCATGCCTCAGGTGCATCTTTCGGTATTGATGCTAATGCTCACAGCACTACTTCCCAGAAGAGGAATAAATATGTTCCGCTCTGTTTCACTTCAATGTGTTTAAACTTTAATCTGTGCTCCTTTGTTGTAGGTAAAAACTGACCAAAATTACCTCCAACAAGGCTTATTCCTAAATAAGCATTCCAGAGGCCACATCCCCCCCCCAACATGTGTAGTTTGGTCAATCATTAATGTAGGAGGAGGAGTTCATGTCCTAAACGGAAGAGATGGTCTGTGATGAGTCGCTTTTAAAACAGCTAATTGAGGACAAGCAAGATGATGTAAGCAAAACTAAATTTGTCAGATGGAGACAGCCATGATGATGAGTCAAAGGTCAATCTTTGATGATGTAATGGAAAGGCGCTTTTCCATCTCCAGGGAAAATAAAGGCATGTGGATAGTGGGTATAATTATACTTTTGGGGGGATGTGGCCATGTGGCTCCATTTCCCATTCCTTACCAATGGAAGGGGGATGTATGGGAGGCTGGGGGCTTTTTTTGGATTATAATTTCTAGGTGGTTTATTGTTCTCTGAACAAAAATAACAGATCCCGAATACTTTCGTGCTGCCAGGGGGCAATTTTCCGCTGCCGTTTGGTTCCAGGATCACATTTTCGTTCTGTCTCGCCTGCTCCCACTTTAGTAAATGCATTAGCTGACAGATTGACTTTCCAGTCCTCCACTGAAATATGCCGTCTATGTGGTACTGGTCATTTTTTTTTTTTTAGAAACCAGATCAAAGTGCTCGGTTCTTGTTTTGGACATGGTGGAATGTTCCTTGCTGTAGTGTTTTGACTGTCTGAAAATTTCAGGCTTGTCCATCAAACAGTGATGAACATAAGCACACAACTAACTAGTTAAACCATGAAAAACAAATTCATTGGACTTAATTAAAAATAGACTAAAACGTCCTGAAATAGCAATGGTGTCAAATGGAATTTGAAGTGCTTCTAAACATTTATTCCTGAGTATTGTCTTCCCTGATTCTCTTGCATCAATGCATAGGCAAATAACTGCAAATCCATTAACGACTGCCAAACACATAAAGTATTAGTTTAGTAAATGAATTGTGACTTGCACCCGAAAGCTGTCTAGCAGATCCTTCTGTATTAGCTCTAAAAATACCTCTGCACATTATTAGTTCCACATGTGAAAAACGAGACAAATGCATGGGAATAGGCACTATGCACAAAAAAACAGACACATAGGCTCTAGGCCAGCAGAAACACAGCTCGATTATTTCACCATAAAACAGATGTTCTTGCATTTGTGCTTTGAGAAGAAAGCTAATCTGCTTTTGCTTACTTAGCGCAATCACGCAACCAGCCTCTGTTATGTGCTGCTGTGTAGATTTTGATGATCTGAAGCCAGCCTACTCATGTGACTAGGACTCCGAAGGTTGCATCGAACTTTGATTATTAGCACACACACATTAGGTTGGAATTACTGTAATTACAGAATGACAACTTGGAGATTCTTCATCAGGCTTCTCAGACTGAAAAGAAAAATAAAGACATTCCTGTGGCAGCGCACTCAACGCAAATTGGATAATGTGATGGCTATCACAGCAAGCCAAATTTGAATGCCTTTCTTCTAGGTTTTATCAAGTACATCAGGTCGAATGGTCCAAGACATGGAGGTCCAGCCAAAAATGGAAGCCATATTTGTTCATCATGTAACCTCACAATTTTCAAACAAATGATCTCAGAAATGTGACTTTGAGATTACCATTACTCCCAGTACCATAATGCCCAATGGGATGTTCAAGTGTAAGTGGGCAGTAATGGGTTATATTTGGAATACAATTATTTGGATAGTGCTTTGAACAATAGACATTGTCATAAAGGAACCTTTCTCTCAGACAATGCAAATGTTGCCACTTCATAGCTCCAGAGTCCCTGGTTCAATCGTGACTTGGGTTACGGTCTGTCCAGAGCTTCTCCATGGTTTTCTCCATGTTCTCTGGTTTCCTCCAATTTCCCAATAGATGGATTAAAAAAAGTCCCTCCCACGTCAGGATCTGGCCTTCCCAGGCAGTCTCCTGTCACAGTACTACCCAGCTCTTTGAGGCGCATGGGTGCAGTGCCAACCTCTGTTTCTATAGCCCTCAGCCTCTCTCCTATTACATAGCTAGGGTTACAGTGGGGGGCTAGTCCTCTGGTAACTGTGAGAGTTTGACTCCCTACTCGTATGTATATTGCAGCGTGCCTTGCCAGATGGCAGTAGGTACCATTTTTATGATGGTCTTTGGGATGACCCGACCGTAAGTAGAACTCGCAGTCTCCCAGTTGAGAGGCAGACATGTTAACCACTAGGCCAACTCACGGTCAGTAGATGGCTTGACTATGCTAAATTTCCCCTAGGTGTGAAAGAAGGGGCTGACATCCCATCCAGGGTGTATTTGTGCCTCATGATCATTGTTCTGGGGTCAGGCTCCAGATCTACCATGATCCTGATCAGCAGTGTACTAGGTTTGGACCAATAGTTTACAGGACTATAGTACTTTTCTGGGCAATCACAGAAAAATCACTGGAAACTGACATATTCTAAATAAGAATCTATTGCTTAGTTGACTGTCAAGGCTACACTCATCATGGTTTAGTTACAGATCCATGGTATAATATATTTCATGTTAAATTCACTGATTCAAAAAATCATTATGAGGTCACATCTCATTACTACAAGGTTCCCAACAAAGACCACACATATAGATATCAATTTAGAGTAGAGTATCCTGTTAGATACCAACAGAATGATCTAGAACTGTTTATGGGTCACCATTGTAGCCCTTTAGATTGTCATATTAACCCATATTAAGACCACAGAATACCATTATGAAGTATTCTAAAACCACATGAATCCAGTAGACAGTTGTAATGGTTTCCAGAATTTTCTTCACTTGAGAAGAGCTGTACGCTTAGCTGATTGTGAAGTTTTAGTCGACAAGAAATATGATTCTCATTGTCATTTCCAGGTCTATCCTGATGTTAAATCTGATTTTTTTTGTTAATAGCTGAACCTTGAACGCAGAGTCTTGAATATAACCATATTGTCCTACATAAACACCCAGCAGAATCACAGAGTTGGAAAGCAACTATAGTTAGCGCAGCCTTGCAGATTATCTTACACCCTAATCAAATTTCTGTTCTATGGCATTCTAGTCTCACTGGGTGATCTGGTGCTTTAAATGGTAAAGGGGAATCCTGTGGTATGGTTTGGTAACATTTCCCATGCAGAGGTTTCCCTTGCAGCACTGTTGTTGTGCAATAGGAGCTTTTTGTGGCTGCATTCCTGTGGGATTCAGCACAACATTCCTCACAGGATTCACTCCACTGCTCGCATTCTCTTGCTTTCTCTTCCCACCCATGTCTTGCGTGATGATGTCATTGGAGTTGAGTACAATTGGGCGGATTCATCAAATACAGGCCTAGTCATTTTTAGTAACGTATTTGAAGATGCAGGTGTCAATGTAGTGTCAACGTTGCACCGGTTAAAGGTCACAGGTGGACAAGATATTTTTTCCTTCATGTTTAAGGAAACGCTAAATTGTTCTGAGTTTTTCCAGTCTGGAGCATGGCTAATGCACTTTCAGGATGGATGGCTGTTTTGTGAGCTGGACCATCTGGAGAACATGCTATCCATACATTGCTTATGACAGGAACTTACGCAAGTGGTAGTCTGGTTCATTTCAAGAAATGTTCTCCTACTAATGCTTATATGACAAGTCTACTGCTATATACATTATAGGCATTTAGCAGATGCTCCTATCCAGAACAATGTATAACAAGACCCTGACACACCCACAGCAGTGGGCAGCCCAGGGAGCAGTTGGGTTGTTAGGTGCCTTGCTCAAGGGCACTTCAGCCATTCCTGCTGGTCCAGGGACTCAACCCAGTAACCTTTTGTTCCCAAAACTACTAGCCTTTAGGCCAAGGCTTCCCCAACAATTTGCTTGTTAAATGATTAAGAAGATTGTAGTGCATAAGATGCTGGTGTTTTGTTGTAAAGCATGAGGTGTTATCACCAGTCTTCAGTAAACTATTATGTAGATATGATTTGATATTTTTTTATGAGCTGCATAAGAACCCTTGAAGGTGTACTCCATTTTCAAGGAAATTTTTCTACTTGATCAGACTATATACTGTCTGGAATCATCAAAGGCACTACCAGCTATAAAATAAACATCAGCAAAGTTTTTTTCCTCCTCTCCAATCTGCCGCACCATCAAGAGACTCTATAACAGGCTGCTGGCTGGCCTCTAAAAGAATGTTCCCTGCTTTGAAACTTCAAACTGACCATCCTTTGGCCATTGGTGGTTATGGGCTGCACTTCAGGGGATTTTAAAACAGTCTGACTACCTCTGACTGAGCTGATTCAAACTCCAGACCGGCTTTGGCCCACCGCCCCACATCTCATGTCTCTAAGAAAGCCCACAGCAATCATTTGATCATTTTTAGTGCAGAAAGAATTCTGGCTGTACAGACAAAATATGGAAATTGGGGTATTAAAAAAAGAGTTGGAGGCATGGGAATGTGAAAGCTGTGATAGAAAACTGAGAAAAAAGGCCTTCGGGTCTGTTTTTAAGAGCTCAGAGGTTGAAAAAGCAAGATGTTTTTGTTCCAGTCTGAATGCTCCAACCTTTAAATAGAAGTAGGTAGACTTTATCAGGTTTTTAAAACAATTATTTTCTTGCTAGATACCACAAAATGTCTACTCTTTGGGATTTTTGTGAAAGAACCAGTGACAAGAAGTCTACAATAATGAGGCCCTTAGACTTAAAGAAAGCTTTATGTTTGAAATGTCTGCTCAATGAAAAGGAGGTGCAGTGTTTAAGTTGGAGTTTGAATAAAAATGAAAAACGAGCTGTATCCCATCCTGTGATTTAGAGTACGTACACAAAGTCTCCAAAGTAGCAATGCGAAAAACCAACACATTGCTTCCAATCTTGCAGCAATATTCCACGTGGATGTACTGTATGTCTGGTTGTGCTGTACTCATGAAGCCTGACCAGCGGTTTCCAAAAATGTAGACTGCCCCCCTGTTTTCCCAGACAACGCCAAGGTATGTACCCTGTACCCCTTACTGAACGTCCGCTAGAACATTCCAGGCATGTGACTCGATGTTTTCAACTCTCCCAGAGAGATCTACTGTTTGCAGTAGCTTCGCCAAACCTCATGCAAATAGGACGGCTTTGTCCGCAAAGCCCCATGTGCACCATCTGAAATTGTTTGTAAAGTTGTAGAAGCTAAAAAAAGAGTGTCTAAGGTGCCAGGAAATATGCTGACAACTACCCGGATGCGCAATGATGGACTTAAATGATGCATTGACATGGCATATATTAGAAAGGTGTTCTTGAGGACTGGCCAATGGGA
>JAPFFA010000012.1:7490795-7502027 GCA_026153275.1 Sciades herzbergii | reverse complement strand
TTGCCGGCCACGGGGCTCGAACCCGGACCTTCTTGCTGTGAGGCGACAGCGCTAACCACTACACCACCGTGCCACCCCCAGTTTTCGAGAAATTAACTATGAAATATTCTATGACTTATTTGACAGGTGATGTCACTCAGCACCCCATTTAATGTCCAAATGAGTCAAACGTCACCTCATTTGTTTGTGCATCATTTGTGCATGTAAAAAAATAGTGCTCAAACCATTTTTTGGAGAAATTAAATGTTAGGTTTAGTGTTCGGGTTTATTTAACACTTGTTTGTGCATGCAAAATAAATAAATCAGACACGTTTGGAGTCATTTCAGGGTTAATGGTTTACTGATTGATGTCACATCATTAAAAAATTTTAATGGTTAATTTCTCAAAAAAAATGAGCACAAATTTTATTTTGCGAGTCAAAATACTTTTTCACTTTCTCATCAGACGAGGTGATGACTTCATGGAGGTGTAATTTGTATCAAATGTTCTTGAAATTTGTCGGTTTAAAAAAACCCCAAACCTTATTACAAATTGAGGCAAAGGACAGAGCAGTAGTACTACAGAAATTTGAAATTCGGTCCAATCAGCAACAAGAAAATAAACACTGGGTGTGACGCAGAAAACATTTTATACTAGTTATTTATCAAATTATTGAATCATTTATCAATATTTCTCCAGGTTATTTTTGTGAGTCTCAAGACATATGAAAGCTTGTTTACATTTTTCTGTCACCGTATTTCAGAGCGATTATGTTATTTTATTTATTTTTTAATAAGGACGTTCCTATATGTAAAGTCTGAAATTAGGGATCTGTGAAAGCAAGACTAAGTCTAGATTAAAGCTAGATGCCCTTTCGATTTCATGAAATCTGTGAAATTTGGTTTCCTCTGAAATTTGGTCATTGTGATATGTTTATTTCTGTAATAGGTCAAAACAAATATCAGGACATTCTGTAGCTGGGAAGTAATTTAAGTTCAGGAGATTCCCTTGCAAATAATGTGCATGAAATTGCTTGCTTTGCACAGTCAAGCAGACAGAGGAAGCCTGTGTGCGCATGTGCAGGTTTACCTTCCTCTCTTCTACTTCTTCTGGGTTTTACGGCAGTTGGCATCCACAGTGTTGCATTACTGCCATCTACAGGCTTACCTTAGACCCTGCACTGACAGTTCCATTATTCTATTGCTAAACGAACAGCTGAGCACACCGAGGTGCTCGCTGACCGCCGATATTTATTAGTTTGGTCCTGCGTTTCTTTTCCTTCACAACATTAATGTTTTTTCTTCTCGTTTTCTGTTACTGTAGTCAGTCTTTCACGTTTCATTTGCACACTCGCGTCCTCCATTTTTCTCTCCTGTTTCAAATTTGTATCCCACAATGCCTTGCGTAAATGGGGAAAGCCCACCATGTGATGCATGACATAGTATGTTGAATTGGGTCATGGTGAAGCAGGAAAAAATAGGGGAGAATTTAGGGCCACATGGCCCTAAATTCATTAATTTGTTCTATTTTTAAAAAATAATAAAATTGGAAGCCTGTGATTCAAATTCAATAGCTTTCAGTTCACTAAACAATTGGGTACCAGGGAAAATACTTTTTATGACCTGCACTTGAAAAATCTGAAAGGTAGTCTACCTTTAATCAATCAAAAGCATGAATTTTGCTCCGATTCACACTGGAAATGGGTGAACAGGTGTCAAAGCAGCCTTAGGATATTTTAAGCAAGCTCTGTGCTGATGATAGTGTTAATGTCTATCTCTGCTTTCCTTATTGAAATTATCCAGGTGTGTGTCTGCAACTCAACTCGAGTATGGCTGTCTGGTCATGAAACCAAGGAGTCGGTTAGTTTTCAGGAAACGATGGTGCACTGTGGAACTTTTATCACCAAACCAACATTCCAGTTGGAATGATTCCCATTGGAGAGTGGCTAAAGGTACACTTTGCAGCGAAATACTTAAAAGGTAGACTACCTTTCAGATTTTTCAAGTGTAGGTCATAAAAAGAATTTTCCCCGAAACCGAATTATTTTTGTTTAGTGGACTGAAAGCAATTGACTTCGAATCACAGACTTCCAATTTTATTATTTAAAAAAAAGAACAATTAATGAATTTAGAGCCACATGACCCTAAATTCTTCGCTATTTTTTCCTGCTTCACCATGACCCAATTGAAGATACTACATTGTGCATCATGTGGTGGGCTTTCCCAGTTTGTGCAAGGCATCGTGGGATACAAATTTGAAACAGGAGAGAAAAATGGAGGACTCAAGTGTGCGAATGAAACGTGAAAGACCGACTACAGTAACAGAAAGTGAGAAGAAAAGATGTTATGTTGCGAAAGAAAGGAAACACAGGACCAAACTAATAAATATCGGCGGTCAGCGAGCACCTTGGTGTGATCAGCTGTTCATTTAGCAACAGAATGATGGAACTGTCAGTGCACCATCAAAGGTAAACCTGCGCATGCGCACACAGACTTCCTCTGTCTGCTTGACTGCGTGAAGCCAGTGATTTCATGCACATTATTTGCTTTAATCCCCTCAAATTAAATTACATCCCAGCCACAGAATGGCCTGATATTTTGTGAGATATTACAGAAATAAACATATATCACAATGACCAAGTTTCAGAGGGAACTAAATTTCACCAATTTTATGAAATCGAAAGGCCGTCTAGCTTTAACATTTGGTTGGGTACATGTTGACAAATAGAGATCTGCTCTGTATGCAGTTTCACTGATTGGCTAATTCTTGTCTAATTCTCACTAATTTTGTCTTCCTTTGGAGTTCTGGAGTTCACTACCTCACAGATTTCTGAGAAGACAGCACTCAAAAGGATAGCTGCTTATCGTTTTTACCTCGCAGCTTTTACATCATGTAGCTGATCCCTGTGGATCTGTTCATTCATTCATTCAGATGGTGGGGTTTAAAAATGGCTGCCTGAGATTAGAGCTAATCAGCAGCTGGCTTCAGTCTCTAAAGGTTTAATTAAAGTGTGACTCCAAACAGTCGCTTAACTCAGTAAGAGCTGGGACTAAAAGGAACGGAAAGGTAATTCTGGCTTTGATGTACTGAATGGAAGACTGTTAGAGCTTCAGTCGCTGGTCTTTGAGTTCTTAACGACTTCGTTTGAGATGGTAATGTGAAAGGATTGTGTGGCTGATGGTATCTGTGTGGATCTCAACAAAATGGGACAATATATCCTTCCGACACATTATTTATTTTAAAGTTTTCAGTCAGAATATGTTTCTAATGTTAAGCATTACCGCCAAGTACCACCATTCTTCTTCTTTTCTTCTTCTTCTTCTTTCCAAAGACAACTAAGAAGTGAAGTGATATCAAGGCATCAACCAGTTTATATTCTACTCCACAATAATTTGATGTTTTAGGTTGTGGATCTGTCACGAATGTCCTGAGCCCACCTCATTTACTCCAAACTGTGATCAATAACACTGTAAATGGAAAAATCCATCAGAAGAAAAAGGATGGTGTGAATGTCAATGAGCTCCCTGCTGAATCACCAAATCCATCTCATGGGGCACATGAGTCCAATGCACCACTATATCGCTGAATGAAGTGTTGTAGCATTTCAGATACTAATCAAGATTTGTCTTTAAAATGAGGAGATGGTGCATTAATTGTATTCCACTGCATTTGAGTATGTTTTCGTCTGTTTGTTTGTTTGCTTTTTCCCAACATAATTCAAAAAATAGTGAATGGATTTTGATGACATTTGGAGGAAAGCTGAGGCATGGTCCAAGGAACAACTGATTAGATTTTGATCCAAATCCAGATAAATATGAGGATCCTGGATCCTGATATGTATGCAGATCCAGGATTTTTTTTTTCCTTTTCCCAACGTAACTCAAAAAGTACTGAACAGGTTTAGATGAAATTTGGAGGAAAGGTGGGCCATGGGCCAAGGAAGAATTGATTAGATTTTGATGCAAATTTGGATATGTATGTGGATCCAGGGTCCAAATATGTATGGGGAGCCAGAATTTTTTTTGTCTGTTCCCAATGTAACTCAAAAAGTAGTAAACAGATTTTGATGACATTTGGAGGAAAGCTGAGCTATGGGCCAAGGAACAACTGATTAGTTTTTGATCCAAATCCGGATATGTATGTGGGTCCTGGATCTCGATGTATGTGGATCCAGGATTTTTTTTTGCATTTTCCCAACGTAACTTAAAAAGTAGCAAACAGATTTTGATGAAACTAGGTGGAAAGGTGAGCCATGGCCTGCAAACAATTGGTTAGAGTTTGATGTAAATCCGAATATGTATGTGGATACAGGATTTTTTTGTCTGTTGCCAACGTAACTCAAAAAGTACTGAACAGGTTTGGATGAAATTTGGTGGAAAGGTGGGCCATGGGCCAAGGAACAATTGATTCGATTTTGATACAAATCTGAACATGTGTCTTGGTGAAAGTATGCACTTTACAGAGTGCATTTCTAGTTTTATTATATGCTATTACTCTATATATCTGTGGATTATTTTAGAATTATTTTCTATCGCAGTGCTGTTGAATTCATTGATATGGAGACGTTTCTTTGAGGAAGTCTTCAAGATAGCAGAGTTTATGTATGTGGGTTCCAGGTAAAATGAAGGAATGACTGTTTATCGCTGCTATAACAATCAATAACAGGAATTAACTTGTTTTACAAACATTAAAAGTCGCTCTGAATAAATAAATAATACAAATTGTTATTTCTTAATTCATAAATCCATGTCATCTCTGGCAAAGGAACATGACAGGAAGCTAATATGATGTTAAGTATAATTGAATAATGTATATGTCCAGCTTGAAACAGTAATGTGTAATCTTAAGAATTTAAAGATCAGTGAGACACATTAGTTCTGTGGTTAGTAATAATGACGGGCCATTGCAATCTTTTTAAAAGGGGATCATGGGAAAGAAAAGGAAAGCTCACACAGGGAACATGGTATCATAAAGCTCCTCATTAACTGTGTCGGCCTGTGTGGCCCTGCGGCATCTCGCATGTCAACGAGAAGCAGCTGAAACAAGAGTTGAACAGGTCAGACCTTTACATGAACTTCACCACCTGGAATTGGTGGTTTACATGTTTTTTTTTCCTTCTTTAAGTGAGGTCAATTTTGCTGCTGGAGTTCAGTGTTTTTCTTGATGGTTCAGATTTGAATCCTATAATCGCTAGCACCAAATCCGTAACTTACATGCCATATGTGTTGACTTGCAGACTGTTCAAAAGGAGCTTGGGAATTAGCTAACTGATTCAAGAGGAGAAAAAAAAATAAAAGATTAAGATTAACCCGAGCCTAAGGCTCCAACAATAGCATTTTCAATGGGCGATCCTGCTTAGCAGGGTTCATTAGTCTAGGACTGGGCTTAGTCAGTGATTAGTCTGATGAAATCCTGGCTTGGAGCATTTGTGAGGGTTTAAAAAAAGTCAACTTAGCCTAATTTCATATTCCAGATTTATTTTTCATTCTAGAAAATCCATTCATTGTGACCGTTCCCATTTCCATCTGTTTGTCAATGGTATGAAAATTGCTGTTAGCAAACCGTTTCTTTATTTCAAGGTTGATCCAGATACTTAGAAATCAAAAAAGTTTTAAATAAAAGCTTGAACAATGCCACTTCCCCCCAGAATTTCATAGGAAACAGAATCAAATTGTTTGTTTGTTTAGCAGCTAGCTATATGTGCTACCCTTGCCTGATAGCAGTTAACCTCTTCCAAACTGATACCCCCATCCATCACCACTTATCCTGTACAGGGTTGCAGGCAAGCTGGAGCCTACCCTAGCTGACTATGGGTAAGAGGCAGGGTACACTTGGGACAAGTCACCAAACCATCGCAGGGCTGACACATAGATACAAACAACCATTCACACTCACATCTATGGTCAATTTGGAGCCACCAGTTAGCCTAACCTGCATATCTTTGGACTGTGGGGGAAACCGGAGCACCTGGACAGAACATGCAAATCCCACACAGAAAGGCCCCTGTTGGCCACTAGACTTAAACCCAGAACCTTCTTGCTGTGAGGCAACAGTGCTAGCCACTACACCACCATGCCACCGGCAAACTGATACTTGACATAATCTAATCTAATAATGGTTGGAAAAGAATATTGATGGGTTGAAATTAGTAAATAAGTGTGAACATGTTAGGCAGCTAGAACAGTGAGTTGGCCTCATGGTTAGTGTGTCTGCCTCTTGACTGGGAGACCGTGAGTTCTACTCATGGTTGGGTCATACCAAAGATCATCATAAAATGGTACTTACTGCCATCTGGCGAGGCACATCACAATACAGATGTGAGTATGGAGTCAAATTCTTGCAGTTATCAGAGGACCAGCCCCCCCCACTGTAACCTCAGCTATGTAATAGGCAAGAGGCCAAGGGCTACTGAAATGGACATCGACACTGCCCGATGTGTCTTGTGGCATGGGAAGGGATTTGATTGATTTTAGATCAAGGCTAGAAACTACCAAATACACTGAAAAACATTTAGCTAGTTATAAAAAAAAAAAAGTCACATCTTGATCTGCATTACAATAGCACCTTGGAGTGTGATAAAATATTGCTGATTATAAATCGACAGCCAGTGTTCAATTAACAGCACCGTTTTCACCAAAGCCATGTAATGTACATATTGAATGTAAAAGTTAATCTGCATTATACTGGAAAATTTTTACTTCAGAAAATCTGTTTCCTTTTTATCTCCACCAGCTTTGTTGGAAGAGGTTATGTTTCACCTCCGTTTGTTTGTTTGTTTGATTGTTCTCGATGTAACTCAGAAAGTACTAAACGGATGTGGATGAAATTTGGTGGAAAGGTGGACCACGGGCCAAGGAACAATCAATTAGATTTTGATGGTGGTTTCTTCCTTGTGTCATCCAAGGGACTTTTTCCTTGCCACCGTCGCCACAGGCTTGCTCATTGTGGATAAATTAAGGATAAAATTAGCGTATGTTTAAAGTCTTTGGTTTTCTGTAAAGCTGCTTTGTGACAATATATGTTGTTAAAAGTGCTATACAAATAAACTTGACTTGACCTGATGAAAATCTGGATATGCATGTGGATCCAGGATTTTTTTTTTTTTGCCTGTTCCCAACATAACTCAAAAAGTACTGAATGGATTTGAATGAAATTTGGTGGAAAGGTGAACCATGGGCCAAGGAACAATTAAGTAGATTTTGATGCAAATCTGGATATGTATGTGGGTCCATGATCCAGATACATATGTGGAGCCAAGAATTTTTTTGCCTGTTCCCAACGTAACTCAAAAAGTAGTGAACAGATTTGGATGGAATTTGGTGGACACCTTTCATATTATGCTAGTTTCAAGTGATTTTGGTGTTGTAGGGAGACAAAAACAATTTGAAAATGTTCTGAGCACTCCAGCCCAGTAGATGGCGATAGAATGTCATAAAATCATACTGTATGTCAAATGGGTCATGTTAAGATCATGCGTCTGGAGAAGCCAAAATGCAGAAATGTGTGGAATGTTCTAGATAGAAATCCACAAGCAGCTTATTCAAAATCTCTGGTGGATTCAGAAGGTTGGGGGTTCATG
The DNA here is from genome assembly GCA_026153275.1 of Sciades herzbergii. Lineage (NCBI taxonomy): Eukaryota > Metazoa > Chordata > Actinopteri > Siluriformes > Ariidae > Sciades > Sciades herzbergii. Next base: position 7,494,468 of record JAPFFA010000012.1, on the reverse strand, counting down.
ACCCAGAACCACCACCAAGCTGCCACTGTTTGGCCCTTGAGCAAGGCCCTTAACCCTGTCTGCTCTAGAGGTGCAGTATCATAGCTGACCACAGCTTTCTAACAAGCTGGGATATCCGAAGAAAAGAATTTCACTCCGCTGTAATGCAATATGTCACAAATAAAGGCTTCTTCTTCATGTTGGCATGAGCATTTTCAAAAGTACAACTGTTTCTCTTCACAGGAAAACAGTGAAATGGAATATTAAAATTTTTCCACCTTAAATAAGCTTCTTTTTTAATGACCCCCCCCCCCCCCAAAAAAAAAAAAAACACACATAGGAAAAAAAAGATGTTCTCAAAAATATCCGTGTGTGGTATTTGTAGACATGGTTTTAGATGCTTCACTGCTAAGTACAGGTCTGTAAAACCTTCTGAGCAAATCGAAGCTCGGAAGTTTACTTTAGCACAGCTGCCTGTAAAGACAAGTCATCAACAGAAAGTGCACTTGGAAAAACAGCTCAGATGCAGAGGGCAGCGGTCGGTCAGCGTGTGTTGTGTCTGCTGTTGAAAGAGATCTCAGAGTCTCGTCTGTGATCCAGCGTCACTATCTGCCAGGCAGCAGGGCACCTTAATCCCCTGCTGGGCAGCGGGCGCTGCTTCCTGGTACAGCGGGCACCGCTGGCAGCCCATCACAAGTCCTTTTCTGGGATGTCTGAGAGGAAAGCGCACACCCCCGGGCAGAGCTGAACTCCTGACCCACAGGCTGTCCCGGAGACGAGTCCTAGTGCCACTTTAATCCCTTTAATCCCTCTCACAAAGAAGGTAGCTGAAAACAAAGCTCCAAAGCTTCTTGTCTTTCTCAGCTTGGTATGATAAAATGCCTATCAATTTGGGGACCGTGTATAAGGACGAGGGGGGTCACTTAGGGTGTAAAGTAAAAAAAAAGAAAAAAAATCATGAAAATGAGACTTGAGACTTGAAAGTTAGTGAAGGAAGACAGAGCAGAAGTAGAAAGCAAACTTTTTTTGTTTTTCAGGTGATTATTTGCCATCTGTTCGATTGTCTGTGTGCTTTTTTTTGTGTTAAAGAAGCTCATAGCCGCTGGGAGTAGTGCAAAACATGCTGGGAAGGGTGCAGCCAAGCTAATCCTCCTCACACACACACACACACACACACACATGCACAAGACTTCATCACCAGAGCTAATTGATTCCGAAATGACTCCTCCACGTTTAGAGAGCTTTTTAGGACAGAAGAGAATGCTGAATCCTAAATGGTAACTACACACCAACCAGATTCCTTCCTTTCCTTCACTGTTTATAGGTCTCTGAAATGTAGCATGGATCGAGAAAAGGGAATTGGACGTGTTCAGTTTCCTTTCCTTTTTCTTTTTCTTTCATCATACTTGTCTCTCAAGACCGATTCAATGCAACCTCGTTCAAAAGCCAGCAGGCAGAAAAAGGAGATTATTCTAGTTCCTTGGAGGATCGTCCCTCCTGCCAGACGTCCCCTGCTCTCGCTTCTCTCTTCTTTTCACTTCTCTTCTTTAGCCAGAACCAGCCACTGATTCGCCTGTCAGAAATATTTCCCTACATCTCAATTTGCAAACGAGAGCACGCCTTTCTCGCAGTTGGGCACATCGCCTCGACAGATGTAGGCTAATCTTTGAGTCAATATTGGGTTTGTTTATTCAGACCCGGGGAATATTTAGCGCAGTGTATAATGCTGTGTGAATCTATAAGTGCCATGGTATCATCAGCATTGGCCTTCATGCCCCAGATGTTTTTCCTACGCAGTTTTAACATCATAAACATTACAATTATCTCATCTCATCTCATTATCTCTAGCCGATTTGTATTAAAGCGTATTAATCAGCAGCTATAGTGAAATAAATAGGAAGGGTGTGAAGTGACAAGAGTGATGAGTGTTAGTCTGGACCCTGGGAGTTTAAAGACTCAATCACAGAAAGCTAACCAGATGCATTTTATTTCCATGTGTGATTATCTGAATTGGATGTGACCACATGTGGGAAAAAAATTAGGTGTATTTCAACCTGTTATGCCCTGAAATTGATGTCCAGACATATGAAAAAAAAAAAAAAGAATCATATTAAAATGGCACATGAATATGAATTAATCATGTGTAAAAATGACACAAATAATATAAATGAATCATGTGCGGAAATGACACAGGAATATGAATGAATCATTTGTATATGTGAATATGAATGAATAATACAAAAAAATGACACATACATGGGAATAAATCATGCAGAAATGACACATGAATATGAATGAATTGTGCAAAAATGACACATGAATATGAATGAATCATGTGCAGAAATGACACATGGAAATGAACGAATCATGGACAAAAATGACACATACATGTGAATGAATCGTATATAAATGACACGTGAATATGAATGAATAATACAAAAATGACACATGAATCATGTGCAAAAATGACACATGCATGGGAATGAATCATGTGCAGAAATGACACATGAATATGAAGGAATCATGTGCAGAAATGACACATGCATGTGAATGAATCGTGTATAAATGACTTGAATATGAATGAATAATACAAAAATGACACATGAATCATGTGCAAAATGACACATGAATATGAATGAATCATTTGCAGAAATGACACATGAATATGAATGAATCATGTGCAGAAATGACACATGCATGTGAATGAATCATGTTCAAAAATGACACATGAATATGAATGAATCATATGCAGAAATGACACATGGAGAAAAATGGATCATGTGCAAAAATGATACATGGCTCTGAATGAATCATGTGGAAAATAACACGTGAATATGAATGAATCATTTCCAAAAATGACACATGAATATGAATTAATCATGTGCAGAAATGACACGTGCATGTGAATGAATCATGTGCAAAAATGACACATGAATATGAATTAATAATAATAATAATAATAATAATAATAATACATTTTATTTAAGGCGCCCTTCAGGGCACTCAAGGTCACCTCACAATACACATAAATGACAATAAAAAGAGCAAAAAAGACACAATATAAATGCAATAAAATCAGAAATCAGCAGTAGTGGATGACAAGTTATAGTGAGTAGGCAAGTTTGAAAAGGTGAGTTTTTAAATGGGTTTTGAAGATGGATAATGAGTTAATGTTCCTGATGTCAGGGGGGAGGGAGTTCCAGAGGTGAGGAGCAGAGTGGCTGAAGGCTCTGGACCCCATGGTGGACAGACGGGCAGAGGGCACAGTGAGGCTGATGGAGGAGGCTGACCTGAGTGTCCGGGAGGGAGTGTTAATGTGGAGAAGGTCAGAGAGATATGGGGGGGCAAGGTCGTGGATGGCCTTGAAAGTGTGGAGCAGGATTTTAAAGTCTATGTGAAATTTGACAGGAAGCCAGTGGAAATGTTGGAGAACAGGAGTGATATGATTGATGGAAGGAGTTCTAGAGACAATACGAGCGGCTGAGTTCTGGACCAGTTGGAGCTTATAGATGGACTTGTGGGGGAGACTGAAGAGGAGGGAGTTACAGTAGTCTAGGCGGGATGTGACTAAAGTGTGGGCCAAGATGGCAGCGCTACTGGAAGTAAGGGACGGACGGAGGCGGTTAATATTGCGAAGATGGAAGTAGGCCGACCGGGTAACATTATTAATGTGGGTTTGGAATGACAAAGAGCT
>JAPFFA010000012.1:7001324-7012915 GCA_026153275.1 Sciades herzbergii | reverse complement strand
AAGAAGTATTAGATTAGTTTACTTACAAGTATACTGTAAGTACATTGATATCAGTATACTTGGTACACAAAAGTATATTTAAGGAAATATACTTTACCTTTACTTAAGTATACTTAATAAAATGAACTTGAAATATACTTCTTTTTGATAAGGGATGCATTAAAAGAAAAAAAAAACCCTCTTTGATTTGATCCAATACATTTTGATTTTGAAATAAATTAAATTCACTATTTGAAACATACACCATAAGCAAAATGCTTTGAAAACACAGTATGTTCAATCTAGTGTGGTCAAGCTTTTCACTGGTAGGACATGATGATCACTGGTCCCAGAGATGTATGTGTGTGGTCGATAAAACCACACACTCTACCTGTGGATGGAAAAAAGTATTTGTTTAATAAAATATGCGAGAATACCTCATTGAGGGAGATATTTTTAAAAAAGTTTTGGAACTCTGAAGGCATATTAAAAGTAGTTGATTGGGAACTTGTGTGTTTACACATTGCAGCATGTGTGTTCCTTGAAACAGAGGGCAGGTAATATGCTTTAATGCCCTTTGCTCTTTATGTTGGCAGGCTTCCCGAACTCCCGGTCTCTCTCTCTCGCTCTCTCTCTCGGCAGTAATTAGCATCGAGCCAGGCTTAGGAGAATGCAATCTGCCTATCTTGCTGCTATTTCTGTCCTTTGCCATGTGTAAAGATGACTATCATTCCATGGGTGGACAGCCTTTTATTTGCCATCTGCAGGTCACTGTCAAAATCAGCTCAAAACATTTCTTCCCACAGAAGTGGAGCTAATTTCCAAGGCCAGAGCCTAAAAATGTTTCCGCTGCTATGCAAGAAAAATGGGAATGCAATTATAATCAAAAGGGAATGTGTCTCAGTCTGTGGCCTCATTCAAGTCTGAGATAAACTTGCGAAGGTAAATGCTTTCAAAAACCTGTTATCTATTTAAATTGAATGCTTGAGAATGTACCTCATGCATGGATATCAATCAATGAAAGAGACACTGCGCCATGACTGCTCATGGCACTGGACCACCAGAGAAACCTACAATCTCCGCTCCTGTTTCTTACCACTGCAGCTCCATAACACATGCCACTTTAATGGACTCCATGGTAAGTGCTCTCGGATCGCAGTCCATGGGTGAAATACCACTCAGCTCTCCTCTCTGCCAAGCAAGCACTCATTTGTGAAGTGCGAAAAAGAGTCTGTCACTTACAGTGGATGCTTTCCACCAGATATACACAGTTTGTCCAGGACACGGATGTTAATTGCATTTTAATGTGTCATTTATGAAAAGAAAAACATAAATCACAAGCTTGGGCTATAAAAAGGATGTAGAGATTTAATGTCCTCAGCGGAGACATAATCCAACGTTGTGAAGAGAAGAGAGACTGGAGTGGAGAAAATGGATATGGAAAACACACCAAGAATAGAGAGGTTTCTTGGCTGGCGTTGATGGTGCCACTTGAGTTTCGCAAAGGAATTCCTCTGAACTTGAAGCAGAGTGCGGTGAAGAGGGGCTACAGTACACACTCAATGCAAGGGTTCACCTTTTATAGGATTGCACAGCATTTTCAGCTTGATGAGAAATGTTACAGAATGACAATGGATCTTCTATAGATATTCCATGTATTTCCAGGCACCTGATGGAATAAACGCGTTCTGGTTAGATTAGTTTCTAGAGAAAGAAATGCTTCTGGTCTATTATAAGGCTGCCAAATGAATAAAACATAATGCTATACAAACAGTTCATGAAAAGTTTTCCGATAACAGCATGATACAAAGTATTCTATTCCTTTTATACCACAGTCTTATGGTGGTGTAGTGGTTAGCACTGTCGCCTCACCGTAAGAAGGTTCTGGGTTCAAGCCCAGTGACCGACAGGGGCCTTTCTGTGTGAGGCTTGCATGTTCTCCCCATGTCTGCATGGGTTTCCTCCAGGTGCTCCGGTTTCCCCCAAAGACATGCAGTAAGGTTTAACTGGCTACCCTAAATTGTCCGTAGGTGTGAATGGTTATTTCCCAAGCCTGGAAATGGGAGGGTTGTGGCAGGAAGGGCATCTGGCATAAAACTATGCTCCAATTAATATGACATGTGGATCAATAGGGTCCACATGGCAGTGACCCCACACACATAAGTGGGACAAGCTGGAAGAAGAGAAGTGGGAGTTGCCAGTCTTTATCATTTATTGGTTATGTAAATGATAAAATGTACTGTTTGCTGATTGGTAAGAGGGTATAGACTACTTCTATAGTGAACTTGTTTTGCTTGTGGACAATTACATTAAGTCCTGGGTATGACTTTAAACTGCAACCCGTGGTGAGTCTCGGGTCCAGGAGAACTTGAGTATTGGGGAATGTGGAGTTACCCCTTAATCACCATTGCTCCCAGGTCCGCTCTAACCCAGAGTGGTAGCACCTGCCTGGGTTCCAGCTATGGGTTAAATAGTACATCACCAATAAGGCACTGGCAGCAGGGTGCTTTTTGGTGCATTGTGGCAGATGAACCCAACAGGGTCAATGGCACACCACCAGATAGCATGCGAAAGAGCCACTCAAATGGCCAATGGATGGCATCACTCGGCAAGTCAGTTGTCACTACAGGGCAACTTCCAGGTCTGTGGCACTTTTGTGCACCACTTGGCATCAGGTCTGGAGATCCAGAGAGACAACACGATGGGCGCACGACATCATTTGTCTTACCTTACTGTGCAAGGCCCTTTGCTAGGAGAGGAGAATAGTATGGGAGAGCTTGCGAGACCGGGCATTCCATAGTGGCTTGGCTGGGCCATTTGTGCCGCCGCTGCGGACGACTCTGTCACTCTGGTACGGGTCTTGCTGCCTTTCTGCGCATCCTAATGAAGCAGGCATCATTGCTAGTGATGGACAGCTGACAATAATGAATGTTAAGTTCAAAGTTCCTTCCCGTGCCAGGACCTGATCTTCCCAGGCAGTCTCCTGTCCCAGTACTAACCAGGCCCTTGAGGCACACTGGGTGTTTCAGTAGTCCTACTTGCATCTGTATTGTGGTGTGCCTTGCCAAATGGTAGTAGGTACCATTTTGATAATGGCCTTTGATATGAACTAACCGCAAGTAGAACTCGCGATCTCCCGGTTGAGAGGTGGACACGCTAATCAATAGGCCAGCTTGCGGTTGTGACATTAAACATACCTATACATGGATAAATCATACAATATTTCTTTTTTTAATGAAAAAAAAATTAATTGTTGGAATGTTGGTGTGGTATCAGAGGAATAAAGTAGTTGATCAACTTTGGGATGGGAACAATCACATAAAAGTTATTGTTAACATATTACCATAAAAGTGTTTTATTCCTTATTTCTTTTGGTGTTGACATGACGGTACTTATGGTGCGTTAATGCTGATGTTCACTGTTTGTTAATATTATCAAATGACAGTAGTTAAGGGAATCTTCATGCAAAGTGTTCCCCCATTAAATTCTATTTGATGTACTTCTCCACTGGTTAAATAGTCTCTATTATATATTAGCTTGTTACAAAAATGGTTGCTTTGCTTGGTTGCTTTGCAGCACAGTGTAAAATCACAGAAAATCCCATTACTCTAGGGTCATTTGCAAACTCGCTTATGTAAATCCCCATTCAAAAATCAATAGTACATTACTTCAGGAGGCGAGACAGACGGGGAGAGAGAGAGAGAGAGAGAGAGAGGGAGCGCTTGGCCCATGCAGGAGGGAATCATTATGCGAGTGTTTGGAACGGGGGTGTCAAGGTGTCAGAGTGCTGTTTTCTCACTCTCTCGCCTCCCTCCCTCTTGCTCTGTTCTGTCAAATTCACAATCCCAGCCGGTAGATTGAGACTGGATGAACTAGCAAGTTGGTAAGAGTGAAAGACACACACACACACACACAGTGGTGGAGACAGGAGAGGGAGGAGGGCTGTGCTTTAAAATTCCAGTCATTTATTTTTTGTTGTCCCACTGCAATGTGTCATTGTCAAAATGCTTTATCTGTCAGGTGCACTCTAGCCCACAGACAGACCCAGGCCCTCAGGGAGACTTCATGGTGGCATTTTGTTCCTTGTTCCTCTCTGGTGGAGGGAGAGAAAGAGAAAGGGTGAGAGCGATTGACCAGGTGGAGATGTAGAGAGTTATTAGATGCACCATAGCAATAAAAGCACATTAACTTGCTAGTATGCGTCCCATGCTCATTGGCGCACCAGAGCTCAGGAGGTCAAGGGTGAACACGGGTCATTGGAGATAAGGTCATTCTGGGTCAGCTGCTTCATTCTTATTGCATTACATTTTAAACTGATCCTGGACTACAGAAATTTGACACATCCTTAAAAAAAAAGGGGGGGGGGGGGTTTCAACAACAACAAAAAAAAAAGAGGAACAACAGGTAACTGCTGACAGGATTTCTGCTTCTAGCGTGCCGCACTGCAGCTTTAGGTTATCAGAAAGTTGGAGCAATGATGATGATGATGATGTCTAATAAAAAAAAAAACAAAGAATAGTCTCCATTTATTTTGACAGAAATTTAAAGATCTTGTTCAGCCTCTATAAGAACCAGGATTTCCAACATTCAAAGATTACAGTACTCCTTCCTTCCATTAATCATTCATGGATCTTCTGGAACCACTTTATCTTGGGGCATAGTGGAGTTTGACCTGAGAATATATGAAGATACCCCGAGCTTGACGAGTTGAGGCCCGCACACAATGCAAGAATCTGCACAGCAAGTAAACCAAGCTCAGGACTGAATAATCAAATGGTGTAAAGACTAATTATTCTCCAGGTGAGGTGAGGGAATGCTATCAAATGCACTTTGATGGTTCCACTTTTGGTTTCCTGCTTTAGAATCATGGGACATCTGCTCTTTCCACTATTTCAGTTAAGACATTCTTCTGCACCACAGGAGAAACCCTTCCCTCTTTACATCTCTCTAATCCTGAGTTAGACCTTCAGAGGTGACCAGTGGGAGAAGAGCTAGCCAAGCCCCTGGTACACCAGTGGGATTGGGGTTATTATCTCAGCATTTCTCAATGCCCTCATGTCCTCATGTCTGAGTGAGAACCAGCTGCTTTGTCTAAAAACCCTTTACTCTTTAAAAACAGTGAACACTGGCTTGTTTTTCCCAACAGAGGCTTCCTTGGGATCGCCTTGGGATGACACAGATTAGAGTTGACTAATCCCAACATCAGGGCTTTCTGAAACAGTGAAGGTACACAATATGAGGTCATAATAATCAGATCAACATTCAACAATCAATAACTAATACAAATCACTAAAACTGGATAATCCTTCCATAAATGCCTTCCATTAAACAACTCCTTGTAGAAAATTTCACCGTCAATGACCAAACATTTATATAACCCTGGGATTTGAATTACCATCAGAGCTACTATCTGTTGTTTTGACCAGCCAGATTTGAATATTCAGCAGCAATATGGTCCAAAATTGCATAACACCCTGTAGACATGAGACCTGCTGTTTATTTCATTGAGTGAGACTTAATTTGTATCTCCAACACTACATTAGATTCTAAATGGCAGGCACATTGAGTCATTAACTTGAGCAAAAGTCCCTTTGTGTGGAGCACTCTGACAAATAAAGGGTTTATCAAGCTAATCGCGAACCAGTTAACCTTAAAAAAAGACAGCTTGAGAGTGCCAGCTTGCATGTTCTCCACCTTGATCCAAAGAAAGAGAAAGGGAGTGATATAGAATGGGAATAGAGAGAGAAAAGAGACTATTTGTAGGTTAGGGATTGTTGGATGATGCTAAAGACCTATCAGGACTCTACGGCAAGCAGGAATCCTGCTCCGTCTATCATCCAAGTGTCACTTTTTTCTTCATCCAGCAGGAGTGTGAGCAAAAAGGAAGGCATACAAGACTGGTATGGTGGTTGATCCTCCAGGGAAGTTTTTTTTTTTTCTTGCTTGCTTTATAAAACCACTTGAGAAACGCTGTGAAAACTCCAGAAGAAACAGAAAACTGGGTCAGGCAACAGCCAATGCCACTATGGAATGTGGCAGAAGAAAAAAATATGTCGCAACATCACACTTTAGCGCTATAGCCCTGACACTATAGACTCTGCAGTGCTGATTCCACTTGAGGCTTTTGCCACTTAGTGCATGATAATGACCCCGCTACCTGAATATAAATCAGATTACCACTCTCCCCTGGGAACACATGCATTCCTGGGAACACATGCATTCACATATTAAAAGGACTTACTGTGGAAAACCATGTTTTATATGTGACAAAAAAAAAGAATAATGAACAACGCAGTCCCTTCTGGAACGGGGATCTAATAAAGCTGAAAAATTGGAACCAGCAGTCTGAATGAATTACACAGGTCAAATTACATTGCTAAGTTGTTGCAAAGAGTCCCAGATGGGACACCTGAAAATAAATGATGGAGATCAGACATGGCCACACATATGATGGAGAACAGACATGGTCCTCAGAAAGCAGCCGCAGGCTGTGCAGTTTAAAATTCCTGTGCTTTGGTGGCTACAAAGATGCGGTCAAGAGTAAAAAGTAGAGCAAGGAGCGAGGCTGTTTGTTAGTTTAAGGGCTGAATAAAAGATTCACCAAGTCCGAAAGAGCACCATTAACCACATCGAAGACTTCCAAAGCAAACTCAGCCACTAGCATGACCCGCTGGGCCCAAATAACTTCATCTCATTAGCACTTGCTGTGATCAAATGGGTTTCTAGAGTGCTGACTATTATTGCCATCCTAGGCTCTTTGTGTTTGTGGGATATGAACATTAGGTTCAGAATCATTAGTTCAGTGCTGTGTTGCTATAGTTACACGAAGAGCCTCCCAAAAAAGATGATAAACAGAAGCAAAATGTGGCTTTGAGACTTTTACAAGCCAAAGAAGCATTCACATTTGCCACACATAAACTGTTCTACCAGATGGTGTGATAAAAAAATGGAAGCAACTGGTGGTGTGTTGCTAAGGGAATGCCAAAAACAGTGTGACCAAAACAATCAACACGGCTGATATAGTTTTTCTTTTTTTCTTTTCAAGCCTGACTAGTCAGAACGTATTGATTAATTTTCTATAACGGCAACTCTGACAGATGTTCCAGCTGAACTATTACCTGGGAATGAACTCCAACTACATTGTGAAGTTTTCTGTGAAGAGATATTTATTTCACTGTTGTTGCTTTGTAACAGTCATAGGTCAAGTTTTCAGGTATTATTGTATTATTAACTTTAAAACAGAAGCTAGTAAGGGAATGATTCTTTATAGCTGCTAATGTAACTGGTAACAGGAAGTAACTTGTTTCTTATTTAACCTGGAAATACACTGAAACAGCAGTGAGAAAATATGACTTGGACTTGATGCTACCATTAAAAAAAAAATAAAGCATCATGAGACTTGGCAAAGCTACAAGGTTAGAACATGAGGGGGAACACAGAATAGGTGAACACAAGCAGGTAACAAACCAATCACTGGACAGGAATGGAGGCAGGACTAGAACAAAAAAACAAAACAAGCACAAAGGTGAAAACTGTGACAGTGTCTCACAGGACCAGTTATACAGTTGGTTATAGCAAGAACAACCTGGAGGTGATACACTGCTGCTTCATAACCCCTCAGTTAGATCTGACCTTCCTTGAGGTCCTGTTTGTGTGGAGTTTCTGTTTGGGCTCCTTCCAGTTTTTCCAGCTTCTTCCCACCTCCCAAAAACATGTCAGTAGATGGATTGGCTACACTAGATTGCCCCTAGTTGTGAACAAGTTCCCTGGTCTTGATGCCTTCATATCCAGGGTGGATGTATTCCCACCTCATACCTAGTGTTACTGTCATAAGCTTTGCATCCTGACCAGGATGAAGTGGTTACTGAAGATGAATAGATGGTGGAATGAATGAGAAAAAAACAACAACCTTGCAGCCTCTTAAACCATTTTGCACTCCAACAGCATGCAGAATGTTCTAGAAAGATGTAGTCCAAGCTCTTTCTGAGTATACCATGAACTGCAAGTTTGGTGGAAGGCATTTTTCATTTGGTTCTTTTGTCATTTGAGGTTAGCAATCAGGTAATTCTTACAAACATTATGGAGGATACACTACACTATTCGGCCAAGCAGTAAACGCTGAACACTAACGCTTAACAAAACCTAAACGTTTGTCGATTGCAAGATAATTTAGTCCAATGGAAATCAATAATTCCTTATTATTGGCTATTGGAATTCCTTACTATTGTATATTCATCTTCAAAGCCATTCTTCAATGATCATTAGTTAACAATTCTTAGCTTTCTAAACCTCTCTGACACTCTGTTGTAGGCTTTTTACAGGTTCTACACAGAACCGTCAATGGTTCCACCAAAGGTCCAAGCGAAAGATTCAATCCTTTTTTTTTTTAGCTAACAGTGCAGTTAGTGTATTGGTGAACAATGAATGAATTGATGATGGAGATCTCACCTGCAAGCTGCTCGTCATAGATTTAGCAGGTCATGTAACTTATTTAAGGTAAACACAGTTACAGAATCTCGCAAAACTGAAAAGCCCTTTCACCACTGCAGATGTTTATCATTGCAGGGGCTGAAATATTGTTTAGAAATTCGTGCATTCCGAAGAGGCCTAGTCTTCACATGGTGCTGGGTTCCCATTGGCTAATGCGTTCATATACCATGAGCCTAGGATCAACTGCTGATAAAAGTGACTGGTTTACAGAAGACATGATTGATTGGTTTCCTGATTAGCCTCAGATTTTATGTAAACAAACCTGGTGCAATGCTAGTTCTGCTGTACAGTTGATCATTTTCCTCAATTTTGTCTGAACTCCATATTTGGTAGCAAAAAATTGCAAAGAAATGTTCCTCATTTATAAATATAGACAAAGACATTCTCAGGCACCCCGAGGAGTTTTGAGTAATAATCCTGAGTGAAATCAAGTATCATTAAGTAATTTTAAGCACACATTTCATGATTTCACTGTGAAATATGCCCTCTGGTGCTTGGTGGTTTTTCTTTAATATTTATGTAATTAAAACACTCTGTTCCAGTTATGAGAGTGTTGACTCACCAGTATTTTTTTCTTTTAACTTTTTAAAACTTTCCAAGGAAGGAGAAATCATAATATCTGCAGAGTTTATTGCAGTTGTTGAACTGCAATGGATGTTCTTATACAGTATACACCAATCAGCCATCACATTATGCTCACTGACAGGTGAAGTGAATAAGTTGATTATCTCATGACAATGACACTGGTCAAGGGGTGGGATATATTAGGCAGCAAGAGAACAGTCAGTTCTTGAAGTTGATGTGTCGGAAGTAAGAAAAATGGACAAGTGTAAGGAACTGAGCGACTTTGACAAGGGCCAAATTTTGATGGCTAGATGACTGGGTCATTTTCCAAAATGGCACATATTGTAGGGTGTTCCCTACGGTGAGTAGTAGTTAGTACCTACCAAAAGTGGTCCAAGGAAGGACAACCGGTGAAGCGGCGACAGGGTCATGGATGGCCAAGACTCATTGATTCATTTGCATGGGGCACGAAGGCTTGCCCATATGGTCCAATCCCACAGAAGAGCTACTATAGCACAAACTGCTGAAAAACTTAATGCTGACACCTTTCTGTTTAGCCAGTATTAACTTTTTCAGCAGTTTGTTCTACAGTAGATCTTCTGTGGGATCGGACCCAGTTGTCTTGCCATCACAGTTTGGCCCTTGTCAAAGTTGCTCAGATCCTTACATTTACCCATTTTTCCTGCTTCCAACACATCGACTTCAAGAACTGATTGTTCTCTTGCTGTCTAATATATCCCACCCCTTCTTCAACAGATGCCAATGTAATGAAATAATCAATGCTATTCACTTCGCCTGTCAGTGGTTTTAATATTATGGCTGATCAGTGTATGTTTTGCTGTACATTGTGTTTCAGTGCCACATCATCTACTATTACCAGTGCATCCACGCTACAATCGGTGGAACAGCTGATGTTGATGAATTGATATGCTAATTAAAGTGCTTCTGAGGTAAAGGAAATAGAATGAGGTGATTTTCTCATGACCTGTTGAGAAGAGCCACGAGCCGTTTGTTCATTCTGACCACAAAGACCTTGTGTAAACAACTTCGATGAGAAATCCAAAGAGCTCAGACGATGTTTTGAGCACTTAGTGTATTTGAATCCGAATGACGGTTTAATGACCCTTCTCTTCCCGTCTGTCGAGTGCCCCCGCAATCCAGGCCGTGTTTTGTTGCCTTTGTAATTTGACTTTCAGTCAAACTCTCCTAGATCCTTGTACAGGAATTGCGGGCCGTAATTAAGTTTGGAGCAATGCACGATCAGATACATGCAAAATGAAGCAAAGGCTTGGTGCAATACAATGAACATTTACATTGATCCAAAGCCACAAAGACAACAGGCAAGCCACTGAATTTAAATGTTCGGTGAAATGTAATGAAAGGTGACACTCGGAACGCTAGAACGAAGCTGCTGTGTCATCCCGGGTGCCTGTAATTAACTTTGCCGTGACGGGATCGCAATTAATGTGCTGCTGCGATTATGGCAGTTCTGCTTGCGCACACATGCCATTTGTGGCTGGCATACCTTTTATCTGACAGGTTTAAATAAAGTACTTCTCCACCTGCTGTTTCTTGATCTTTCACTATGACAGACAGGCCTTCACTTCCTGTATGTGCCTTTTTTTAAATTTAAAAAGAAAAAAAAATTTATCAGCACGAAGTAGCTTTCATATTAAGACACGTCACCCAGAAGGTACCTGGAGTAGGTAAAGAGGCGTCACCGTTCACCATACAGTGCAATCAGAAAAGAAAGAAGAAACTTTGGAAAATCACCCAGAAGGTGTAATTACTGTCACAGCATGCCCCCCCAGCATTATTATTACATTTTAAAGAGTTTTAAGTAATTTAATTATAGGCGCCTGCTTTGGGAAAGCACTTTTGATGAAAAGAATAACTTACAACTTACAAGGATTTGTTCCATCATAGCTAAATCGCAGTTTGAGTAATTTGGTCTGAAGAACATTTAATCTCTCGAGTTTTCTGGGTGTTCTTCCTGTACATGATGTCCCTACAACATTAGCTAGGAATATTGTATAGTTTTTTTTTTTTCAGAACACATATTCCTTCACCTTCTGAGAACCTCTAATTCTTCTTGTATGTCCTTTGTAGTTGTGTACTTTGGGTAGCCAGGGTAATATTTTTCAAATCTATCATCCTTGATTGTTTTTGTTAAATATTAGCTACCAATTTTAGATTTGCTAAATTGTCCAAATGGTACATTTGGAGGAAATTAATGTCAAGAATTCAGGATGTTATAAATCATTCCCACAATGAATGTTAACACCAACCCATCCCTCCATCCATTATCTACATATACACTTTTCCATTAGGACTGCAGGGGAACCTGGAACGCCAATCTCAGCCGACTTCAAATGAGAGGCAGGATTCAGCATGGGCAGGTCACCCATCTATCACAGGCCTAACACGGAAATGAACAACCATTCACTCTGACATTCATCTCTCATTATCTCTAGCCGCTTAATCCTGTTCTACAGGGTCTCAGGCAAGCTGGAGCCTATCCCAGCTGACTACGGGCGAAAGGCGGGGTACACCCTGGA
>JAPFFA010000012.1:6827898-6840501 GCA_026153275.1 Sciades herzbergii | reverse complement strand
TAAAAAAGTCTAAATTATGCTCCGATTATAGTCTATTCAAATTTGTGGGACCCGATACCAAGTTATCAAATTCTCAATTGTCCTTCCCTCTTTGCCGAAGGCTCCTGGGTTTTCCATTCTCTGTCTTTCTCTTTTTGAATATGGCTCCCAAGCTGCTTTCATCTCCCAGAGAAGTGATGGTGCGTTCCTTAAACTTAGTTTTGGGTTCTGGGGGAACATCAGAGGATGTGGATGTAGAACCTCCACTTTCTTTCTGTGGCAGCTGCAAATCCACATTTTCACTGCAGATGGAATCAACAGTACAAACAAAAATTGATAAAAAGGTAATTACTGTGGTATTTAATATTACATTTCATGGACATCGGGAGTTAATTATAGCCTTATTTTCAACCAGACACATCAAATACCATCTTCAGAATATTCTCTCTATAGATTTGGTAAGTTACATACAATGATGATACTTTAAGAGCAAAAGTGTCAAATAAGGCAACAATGTACTTACTATGGGTCCTTATCCTCCTGAATCTGTTTCCAGTCTCCATATGGGTTTGCTTTTCTGGGTTTCTTTGGAGGGGGTTCTTTCTTTTCTGCAGGTACAGATGATTCTACATTCACTTCATCTTTTTCTTTTTCTTGCAAGTCTTCCACTTGAGTTTCTTTTCCATCATTCCCTGTTAGATCTGCTACTTCTTCCTTTTTTTTCTGGAGAGAATGTACTTTTTTAATCTAAAAGTCTACCATCATATAGACACTATTTTTATCGTTAGTGCAATACATAGACTGGTTAGCATGCAGACATTACTGTTTGAGAATGGCTGTAAACTTATTTTCTAACTGGTTATTAGGGCATAGCATGTGTCAAGGCCATTAGATAAATTAAAGCTTGAGACAAATTCTTTTATGCAGACTGACCACTGAAATTTTCAAATGAATCTATTTTTCACTAACAGCTGCTTATACACAAACCATCAAACAGAAAGAAGTATGATTGGATAAAAGTGGTTGAAGATCCTGAAAATCGGCGACAATACCAGGTCGAGCTCCAGAATCAGTTCGAAACCTTGGCTGAGGGTGATGAGTCTGAAACTCTGCACAAAAATATGGTTGAAGTAATCGGTGAGACAGCACAATGAATAACTGGCAGCCCTCCAAAGTGAGCAACAAAGAAATGGGTGTCTGATGCAAATGTTGCGCCTTTTGTCCAAAAGAAACATTGCCAAAAAGCATCGTCATCGTAAGAAAACACAAGTGTCTAAAGAAATCTGGAAAGATCTTGCAAAGAAAGTACAACAGTCCTACCATGATGACGAACAGCGATACATTGAAAAGCAGATAGAAGAACTGGAACAAGCTAACAGGAAAGGAGTGTTGAGAAAGACTTGGAAAATTTTGAATGAAATCAGCAGTACATCATCGTGCCCTGCTAGTAAAGTCAGAAAGCCAAATGGAGACGTCATCAATTCTCAATCAGAACTTCTTCAAGAATGGAGAAAATACTTTTCCAACCTGCTAAACGCTCCTGCAGTAACTTCAACATGTGAAATTCCATCAGCAGAGCGTGATTTAGACATCAAAATAGGAGATTTTGATAGAGAGGAGCTAGAAAAAGCTATCAAACAACTACAAAGCTCCTGGTTTAGACTACATCACCACCACTGAAGCGCTCAAATACAGTGGCAATTCTCTATCAGAGAGGTTACTTAAACTGGTCAATGTAATCAAGAACCGTCTAAAACCACCAAGTGATTGGACTAAGAATATCATTGTCCCACTGCCAAAAAAAAGGAGATCAAGCCAAGATAAAAAAATTACAGAGGCATAACACTGAGCATTGCTGCAAAACTTTACAACAAATTACTGGTGAACCGTTTAAGAGACCAACTTGATGCGAAACAGAGTCAACCAAGCAGGTTATTGCCCGGGTAGAGGATGCATTGAGCATGTCCACACTCAGGAGAATCCTGGAAGGATGTGATGGAAAGAATCTGCCTCTAGTAGCAGTCTTTGTTGACTTTAAGAAGACCTCTGATTCGATCAATCGTGCGGTCCTGTTTAAAATCATCTGACATTACGGCATCCCAGAACCAATCACTAAAGCAATTCAAATCTTATATGAGAACACAACATCAACAGTAATCACTGATGATTAACAGAAGAGTTTGAGGTGAAAACTGGCATACTCCAAGGTGATGTGCTTGCGCCCTATCTCTATATTAGTGATCGACTGGGTAATGCGAAATGCTGAAATCAAAGCTCTGGGTTTCATTACCCACAAAAGACAATCTCATAGACACCTGGAAAAGAAGATCAGGGATATGGAGTATGCTGACAATATTGTCTTATTTGAGAACACAGTTGAAAACGCTCAAAAACAACTTGATGTGTTGTCATCTGCAGCCACAGAAGTTGGACTTACCAACAAGGAGAAAACAAAAGTCTTGGCAAAATCCATCAGCCAACGTACCATCAAGCTAGAGGGAAACACTCTAAAAGTAGTTGATGATTTCCAATACCTTGGTGCTTTTGTGAATGATACTCTCCACAATTTCAAGCACCGTAGGGCTAAAGCACGGTCAGCCTTTTGGAAGCTCAAAAACATCTGGCAATCCAAAGCTCACATCAGCCTCAAAATAAAGCTCTTTAACGCTTCTGTTCTCAGTGTCCTCTTATACAATACAGAATCGTATATAAATCAATGAATCCCTTGAGAAGATGATCAACGTTTTCCAAACCCAATGTCTCCGAATAAATCTGAACATCAGCAAAAGAGATCACATCACCAACAATTATATATACGAGGAGACAGGAACGAGACCTCTGATAGAGACAGTAATTCATCGGCAGCTGTCTTTTGTTGGTCACTCAATCAGGAAGAATGAAAGTGATTTCATCCAACAGTACTGTCTGTATGTTCCATCTCATGGTCATCGAAGCAGAGGAAGACAGAAATCAAACTACTTGGAACATGTTGCCAAACTTCTAAGCAACGAGGTCATGCTGGATGACAGGGAAATGTTGATTGCTGCCAAGGATCGGGTTTTGTGGAGATCAGAAGTTAAAGCTGCTTCACGTTTCTCTACCACAAGATGAGATGAAGCAGATCAAGAAGAAAATATTATAATATTAAAATTATTTAAGGTGATCTACACAACTCAAAGGTAATTGTTAAAAATGTTGCCTAGAAAGCTATGCACAATAATTACTTCTGATAAGTGTACATGTATAGTACCAGTCAAAAGATTGGACACACCTCATTCAGTGGTTTTTCTTTAATTTTATTCAAGACACTTCATATCTTAATGATGTTCTATCATTTCTCTTTACTTAGCTGAGCAGTTCTTGACATAATACAGATTACAGCTGCCAAATAAGGCTATTACTGTATTTTTATTATTTATTGTTTGATGGTCTCAAATTAAGGCAGCAAAGAAACTGCACAAATTAACTTTTGACGAGACACACCAGTTAACTGAAAAGCATTTCAGGTGACTACCTCATGAACCTGGTTAAGATAATGCCAAAGATAATGCCAGTGTGCAAAGTGTCAAGATAAACACTGGTTACTTTGAAAAATCTAAAACTTTTTTTTAAAAACACTTTTGTTTACCACATCACTCCAATTATTATATCCACATTCACACGCTCTGATTGGCTACTCGGATATCAGCTCATATACCATGAGAGGAAAAACAAAATGGCGGAGCATGCGCAACCGAGGACAAAATTAACTCTCTATTTGAAAACAAAACTCTAAATAATACAAAAAGAGCAACAAATTATGGAATAAAAGTATTTGATGGTAAGAATGTATCTTTTATTTTTCAAGAATTATTATTACAGCATTTTTCACAAATTGCTACTGTCATTTCGCCAGTTTGTTTACATTCTTCATCTTTAAGCATTAAAATTTGTTGAATTTATTTAGACTGGTTCAAAAGCTCAAAGAAGCTTGAAAATTACATAACTGAAATGTCCAAGGAAGAATTAAATGTCTAAAGCTATTCTATACCTTGGCACGGCAGCAAGATGGCACTTTCTACAAAAAAAAAACCCTCTAAAGTCAATTTCTGCAGCCATCGATAGGTTTTTAAGTCGTCCGCCTAAGCAGAAATGATTTTGTCAGACGTTTTGTATAAAGTTTTTATTTATCGAATTTGCAAAAAAAATAAAAATAAAAATGCTGTTTCTCAAAATTCAGTGAATGTGGATATAATAAAAATTATTCTACTCAATCTCGTCGTACATGGCTTATAGCCGACTTGTGTCTTTGTGATGCTTTCTATTCTGTTATATTCCCTTTTTCCTTCTTTTAATCTATTCTGTTGTACAGTCATGATCGTCTTATTTTCTACAAACTAAAAAGAATGTGTAGCATTTTGTCATATTCTTTTCTACATCTTCAAAATGCTTTCTATTCAATCATATTCCCTTCTGTTCTCTTATAATACATTCTATTATATTGCCCTAACGTCTATCCTATTCTGTATTATTAGTATTTTTTGTCATACTCTCTTCTGTTCTGTGCACATGCACTCTATTCTCCACATTCTATCTGAATATCTCTTAATTTGTCATATTCTATTCTCTCCCAAGTTATCCTACTCTATCCTATTCTATTCTCTATTTCTATCTGTAATGCATTTGACTGTCATTCCTAGTCCTGGGTATGACTTTAAACTGCAATCAGTGGTGAGTCTCAGGTCCGGGAGGACTTGAGTATTGGGGAAAGTGGAGTTACCCCTTAATCACCATTGCTCCCAGGTCTGCTCTAACCCAGCGTGGTAGCACCTGCCTGGGTTCCAGCCATGGGTTAACTGGATGGCGTTCCCCTTATTGGTACATCACCAATAAGGCACTGGCAGCAGGGCACTTTTCAGTGCAATGTGGCAGATGAACCCAACAGGGTCAATGGCACACTACCAGATGGCATGCGGAAGAGCCACTCAAATGGCCAATGGATGGCATCACTTGGCAAGTCAGTTGTCACTGTGGGGCAACTTCCATACCTGTCAGGTCTGTGGCACTTTTGTGCACCACTTGGCATCAGGTCTAGAGGTCCAGAGAGATAACACAATGGGGGCATGACATTGTTTGTCTTATCTTACTGTGCAGGGTGCTTCGCTAGGAGAGGAGAGTAGTATATGAAAGCTCGCAAGGCTAGGCATTCCAAGGCAGCTCAGCCAGGCCATTTGTGCCATCGCTTTTGCTCTGGTGCGGGCCTCGTAGCCCATCTGTGTTTCTGCACATCCTAATGAAGTAGTCATCATCGCTAGCAATGGACAGCCAACAACCTCAAGTTGTTTGTTTTGATATTCTTTTCTGCTTATCACAGTTGTAAAGAGTGGCTATTTGAGTCCCTGTCGCCTTTCTGTCATTTTTCTGATCTGTTTTTTCCCCCCTCGCATCTAATTTTGTTTACATTGGTCTCATGATGTCACCTGTGTTTCCTTGTGTTCATGTGTAATTTTGGGTTATAATGTTAATGTTAATAATATGTAATCACACGTTATTCACATAATGAAGTGGGGTGTGATTGGTCTGTTTTGTTGTTGTTTGGCTGCAGTATGCTACTAGACATTTGTAAATTCTGTGTCCTATTGTATATTTTATTTCATTTTATGGGTTTGTGTAACTGCTGCCATTTGCTTTGCATCAGAAACATGAGGCAATCCAACCCGATCAAACTGATGGCTTACTTTTCGCATCTCTCAGGCCTTGTTTTCATCATGTATAATGTTATCTAAAAGAGTTCATGAAAATCCCTTTTTCTGGGCAAGCCTTGCTTTTTTGAAAACAGTCAGGTAATATGATTACTTTAATGTTGAGAGAAATATGGTGCTAATATATTTTGCTGCTTTTTGGATATAATGCTTATGCTAAACCAGACGCAGGAAGACACATAGCCGTTACATGTAGCACATGAAGCACAGTGGACTGTATACATCTGACATCTAAGTCAAAGGAATCCATGACCCATATATTATTTAAAAAAAAATCTAATTATGGACCTCTGTCAAACAGAAAGCCTGCCAAGAGCTCTGGCTTCCCCTGAGTGAAAATTGGTGACATTATTTTGACTTTTTAATCTTGTTTCTATTAATCTTTTTATATACCATTTCATTACGTGCAATCAAACTGAACATTTTCATGTTTTTTCATCCTTATCATGAATTACCAAAAGCCTTCATCCACTTTTAAAATAAGCAATGCATTTGTACTGTTTTTTTTAAACACTCTTTGAAAGCTGTCTCATGTTGACATAGAAACAAAAAGTCCAAGCTAACTACAACTGTTTTTTTCTCCAAGATAGAAAGTAGTGAACCCATACACTCTAAAGTGTTTTATTCTTCTCGTACCCCAGCAATGCTATATAATTACCTCCGCCAACTTTGTTGCAGGAGGTTATGTTTTTGCCTCCATTTATTTGTTCGTTTGACTTAAAAAGTAGTGAACGGATTTGGATGAAATTTGGTGGAAACATGTGGCATGGGCCAAGGAACAATTGATTAGATTTTGATGCAAATCCAGATATGTACGTGGATTCATGATCCAGATATGTACGTGGATCCAGGATTTTTTTTTGCCTGTTCCCAATGTAACTCAAAAAGTAGTGAACACATCTGAATGAAATTTGGTGGAAAGGTGAGTCATGGGGTAAGGAATAATTGATTAGATTTTGATGCAATCTGGATATTTGTGTGGATCTATGTTCCAGATATGTATGTGGATCCAGGACTTTTTTGTCTATTCCCAATGTAACTCAAAAAGTAATGAACGGATTTTGATGAAATTTGGTAGAAAAGTGCTGCCTGGGCCATGGAACAATTGATTAGATTTTGATGCAAATCTGGACATGTATGTGGATCCAGGATTTATTTATTTATTTTATTTGTTCCCAATTTAACTCAAAAAGTAGTGAATGGATTCAGATGAAATTTCATGGAAAGGTGAATAATTCAGGAATGATTGGATTATGGCTCAGGAATAATTGATTAAATTTTGATGCAAATCTGAATATGTCTGTGGATCCACAATCCAACTATATATGTGGATCCAGGATTTCTCTTGTCTATTCCCAATGTAACTCAAAAAGTGGTGAGCAGATTTTGATGAAATGTGGTGGAAACATGCTGCATGGGTCATGGAACAATTGATTAGATTTTGATGCAAATCCAGATATGTTTGTGGATCCACAATCCAGATATGTACGTGGATACAGGATTTTTTTGTCTGTTCCCAATGTAACTCAAAAAGTAGTGAACGGATTTGGATGAAATTTCGTGGGAAGGTGAGTTATCAGCCAAAGAACAATTAGATTTTGATGCAAATCTGGACGTGTATGTGGATCCAAGATTTTTTTTTTTTTTACCTGTTCCCAATGTAACTCAAAAAGTAGTGAACAGATTTGGATGAAATTTGGTGAGAAGGTGAGTCATGGGCCAAGGAACAAGTGATTAGATTTTGACCCAAATTCAGATATGTGTGTGGATCCATGATCCAGATATGTATGTGGATACAATGATTTTTTTTTGGCTGTTCCCAATGTAACTCAAAAAGCAGTGAATGGATTTGGATTAAATTTGGTAGCCAGACTGGCCATGGGCAAAGGAACAATTGAATAGATTTTTATGCAAATCCAGATATGTATGTGGATCGATGATCCAGATATGTATCTGGAGCCAAGATTTTTTTTTTCTGATCCCAATGTAATTCAAAAAGTAGTGAATGAATTTTGATGAAATTTGGTGGACAGCTTTAGTATTATCCCAGGTTCAAGTGATTTTGATGTTGATACTATGTGGCTTGGCAGAGGTATGCACTCTACCAAGTGCTGTTCTATTTTTTTTTCTTCATTAGGAACATGCCAGACCTGTTTATACCTCTTTATAGCTATGTGTAATGTCTGAAAAACAGGTCAGTTCCTGTTATTATTTTTGAAGTCATTTCCTTCCCAGCCTCTATTTTTTTAAGTTAATAAGACAACAAAATGACATAAATATAATTTTTGAAAAGCATGCTTGAACAGATTTTCTATGTAATTCTACATGCCCACTTCAGTCTCACAAAATATATCCAGTAGTACCAATTATTCTGTATGGTTAGCCCTGGATTGAAAAATATGATGTTCTGAAAAGTTTTTGCACATTTTTGTTTTTTCTTTTGACACATAACACTTGTACAGTAGGTCTACAGATGTTTATATACATGCATCAAATAATATTATGCACAGAAATTACGCCTTTAATGATGATCATTAAAAAAAATGGTCAACAAGAAATTAGGATTACCCAGTCAGGATCATGTGTAGTCTTTTTCGCTGTTTCGATTTAAGTTCTTCGATATCTCATGACTCTCTGAGCTCATGTACAAGAGGAGAAAAAGAAGAAGCATTGATCTGGATTTATAAGATGAAATGTCATTTCCTTTTTTGCAAACGTGTTACTGGAAATCTTGGAAAGTGAGTTTATTTCCTATTTCGATTAATATTGATGTGGCAAGTTTATTTGGTATCTTAAGTAATGAATTAATGATGAAAAATTCTAAATAGAAATCACCAATCTGACATCCACCCACACTTTGTAAGCACATGATGGTTATTAATTTTAATGGTACAGCACATGAAGCAATTTTATTTACCATATTTCCACCATTGATGGATGTCAGGTGCAGTATATCTCATATCCATATGCTGATTGAATTAAAATTACTTCTCTACAAAAAAGTGGTGCTTTCCCAGTCATTTATTCAAATTTTCACAGAAACGCCCTTTTTTTTTTATTCAAAGACTCATCATGGTAGTTCCATGATCTTGATATAGTAACTGTACAATATATTTCATAATAAAGGATGTGGACAAATTACTGTATTTATATAACACTTGTAACTTGTGAGCAACAAGGTTTTCTTGTCTTGGTAACTCTGGACATACCTCTTAGCTTTCTGACTGTCTGCTTAAAGGGAAGCTTTGAACAGGTCATGTTGCTGTTTCATCTTTCAGATCATGTGTCTCGCACTCCCCCACTCAGCCCAGGTGAGATGACCTCTGACCTCTGTTCCTTTACACACCATATTATTTCAGCAGACATGTGAGCCTGGCAGCAGGTGCCATTGCCTTTGTTGAGCAACCTTTAACTTTGCTGTCATGAATAAAACACATACACACTCATTTTATATATATAAAATCGAGTACAGGACCGAGTTGGCTATAAGCCATGTACGATGAGATTGAGTGGAATAACTGTTTTATTCTATTCACATTCACTGGATTTTGAGAAACAGAGCATTTTTATTTTTTGCAAATCCGATAAATAAAAACTTTCGACAAAACATCCGAAAAAATAATCTCCGCTTAGAATGTAAACAAACCGGCAAAATGACGGGAGCAATTTGTGAAAAATGCAATAATAATAATAATCTTGAAAAATAAAAGAAGATACAGTCATCCTATCAAATACTTTTATTCCATATATTGTTGCTTTTTTGGGGTGGGTGGGGGATATTGGCGATTGGCATTTTTGGGGTTTTGTTTTCGAGTAGAGTTTTTATTTCATCCTCCGTTGGTTCAGCAACATGCTCCGCCATTTTGTTTTTCTCTACTCATGGTATATGAGCTGATATCCTAGTAGTAGAGTAGCCAATCAGAGTGCTCATATCTAGTGAATGTGGATAGAATATTGTGTGTGTGTGTGTGTGTGTGTGTGTGTGTGCGCAAACATCTTAGGCACATGTAAAGAAATGCTGTAGACCAAAAACCGCTTAAAAAAATTAAATTAAATGTTTCATGAGACGACCCTTTGCTTTAAAAACAAAAAAAAATGTCATCTCAGGTACTGTGATTGCAGTTTTGTAAGGAAATGAGCTGTAGGTTTTACTGAGCATCTTACAGAACGAGCCACAGTTCTTCTGGACACTTTGACTGTCACACTTGCTTCTTCATTTTGCAACAAAACTCTGTCACCTTCATTATGTTTTCTTTTTTAATCTGAAAAATGTTCTCTTATGTAATATGCTGCTCAGATACAAACTTTTTTTTCTGTAACATTTCATTTTGTGCCTTAAAATGAAGCGAACGTTTGGAACTCTAAAATATTTTTGTACTGACTCGATAATGTAGAAGTCATAAATTCTATCTATCTATCTATCTATCTATCTATCTATCTATCTATCTATCTATCTATCTATCTATATATATATATATATGTGTGTGTTACCTCTTGGATTATGAAACATAACCTGATTTCACAGTTCTTTGTGCTTGCTGTTAAACCCAAGAAGGAGAAAATAAAGTTGATTTGTGTGTCGCTGAAGGCTCAGCATTTCCTCGCTGCACGTTTTGACATTCTTCTCCCAACTGCAGAGAAATCAGATGCCCTGTGAACATTCTCTCCTCAAACCCAGCAGCTGTTGAACGCTGACTAAAAGCCTTGCCTTCGGCATTGTTTCCTAACCTTGCGGAGTCCTGTCTATTCTCACAGGCATCGCTTCAAGCCGCAGTTTATTTTCCGCCAGTTTGAAGTCTGTCCTTCAGTGTTTGGCTACATACCTCATCCGAATCCCTTCTCTCACCGTGTGTTTAGCCAAGTGCGCTGACAGATGTCGCGATATTCATGAATATGTGGCGTACAGGCTGCGTCCGTCAGCCTTTGATCTTTGTTTCAAAAGAGATGGCTCTCTGCGGTACTCGCTGACTCACTGCACATTTGCCGCCGCAACCTGTTTGTTTTATGGAAAGGAAACGGCTGTGTGTTGAAGGCAGGAACACGAGGCAACTCGGGTGGCATGAATTAGCAATCTGTCACCAGGTTTTTGTCTTCTTTCACTGCAGATCATGGTACCGTGATGAAGATAGGACTCACAGGGATAGATGACTTCGCTCAGTTTGAGAAATCTATTGCTCTGGAGTGTGGAATGTTTAACTTATTTATTCATAAGATGAAATTAGCTCCACCTCTATTTGCAATATTGTTCCCAGGGAACTGATAAGTGTACTGGAGCTGAAAAAGTAGCATCACATCACATGGAGTGTTTGCATCACTCTTTGCAAATCAAATTCACCAAGCAAGTCTGTAAATTTTACCTCCTGCTCCTTGATCTGAGTAATGAATTAATCCGTGTTTAACATTATGCAGTTATTCATTCCACATTTTTATTTCCTCCAGAGCTACAAAGATGTGAGGAACAGTTCAATCCAACTATAATATATTTTGTGCCAACTGAAACCCCAGATGAAGAGACACAGGGTGAACATGTAGAAATTCCAGACAGACAGTAACCTGACCTCAAGATCCAACTCAAGGACCCTCAATCTATTACTTCTGACAGTGGCGAAGCATTACTATAAGAGCTGGGACTTGAGCTCAGCCAAAACTTAGCTAAACACACCAAAAAAGCAACAGGACAAAGGATTTTGGAAAAGATTAGCGGCAGGCTGCCAGGTTGCTCCGTTGTGTATAGCTGTTGATGTTGATTTTAAAAGCAACTCAGTAAATTACACAGGGAAATGAATACTTAAGTCTGAGTGAAAAATATTGTTGTGAGTGTGCGTGGAAGAAGAGTCTGGAGACAGAAATCTTAGTCTCTCAGTCACTGGCCTGTGCTACTAGTTCTCGATAGCACTGGCTTGACCACTACTGTAGTGCTAGCCTTCCAGAAGTCCTCAGGTGATTAGTTTTTGTTCCCACCCATTATAAATCAAAATCTGATTGGTTAATTCATCTGTCACTTGCTACAGAAACATACACTGCCATGGCCTTCTGTCCCAGCAATGAAGTCTGAACCAATGAGTGAGCCAGCTCTAAACTCTTCTCAGCCTAGAGACAACAAGCAAAACAATCACATTGGATAACTCGATTTTAATGTTTTCAGGACAGTAACCCTTTCATTTCTGAAGCAAATTTGATTGAAAATGAGGCCAAATTACAATTAGGAGAGAATAATTATAATGAAATGATGAAAGAATGAAAGAAATTAAATAAAACATTTGAAATGTTGATATTTTTGGGCTATTTCTGAAGGTCTAGAAGGCCTGACAGTTCCCCTCTGACTTCTGAGTGATGCTTCATTTATTTTCTGTCTTTTTCCTAACCAGGTTGTGCTCTTTCATGTTGGGAGAACGTATGACGTATATCAAATTATACACGACAACAGGATGTGATGTTATCGGAAAATAATAAACACCTGATTTACAGTCTACCACCCTGAAGTTGATTATTTTCCTCCAACAACATGCCCGAAAGTGTATTATTCCTATTTCACAACAGAAATTTGTCAATGGTGTCAATGCTTAATACAGTGTTGTAGTCGAGTCACTAAACCTCTAGTCTGAGTCCCCAATGTTCAAGTCCAAGTCATTAAAGAAAATTTCGAGTCGAGTCCGAGACTGCACCATTTGACGGTGGCTGTTGCCTTTATGTGAAACCATCTCTGCTACTGTGTTGGACTAACGTTACTGCTTGACTGCCCCATTTTAGTTAATATGCTACAGATAAAAAGCTTGTTCATTGCTCAGCAAGCCCCGCCCACTATCAACAGGCCAAATAACATGAGAGAGGGTTAACACTAGCTAGTTCATCGCTCAGCAAGCAAGCCCCGCTATCAACAGAG
>JAPFFA010000012.1:6718510-6735685 GCA_026153275.1 Sciades herzbergii | reverse complement strand
AGAAAAGCCCTCGCCGGCCACGGGGCTCGAACCCGGACCTTCTTGCTGTGAGGCGACAGCGCTAACCACTACACTACCGTGCCGCCCACAGCAAGACTGATCAAGAAATAATAATTTTAAAAACTAGAATAAATAGTGAATTAAATAATGAAAGAAAGAAAGAAATTATTGTGCACATTATTGTTGTAACTTTTCCTTTCAAAAAAAGATAATATTTTTTTCCCTCGAAACAATCAACAAACTAATAAATAATTAAATGTTAACAATAACAGTGCCACACAAAGTGATTAGTACTTTACTGTGACTATTATTTTATGTTAAATTTGTCATTATGAATGACAATTTTTCATGTTCAAATTTTATTTCTCCCTTCAAGAGTTTTTCCATAAACACACAACAAAGAATGGGGAAAAAACATGATCAGATATTTATGAAAATTGATCTTTCTATAAACTGAATACCCTTAATAAGCAGATGATATTATGTTTCGATGAAATGGAGCTAACTTTTGAATGAAAAGTAAAGCTGAAATGATAATCTGATGCCTTTCCTCATCTTATTTGTGATTATTTATTTCTTTTGGTCTGTCAGCTACCTGCTGTTGCCCGAGGTCACATGACAGGATATATTACTGACGGTTCATGGAGTCAAAGTGTTCATGGGGCAAATTCCAGGAGTTTCAGGATCACAGGGATTTTGATGGATGGACATTGTGTTTGTGATAGAAAGAGCGCCCACTGGTGGTGTATACAAGTACTGCAGAACAGCCAGGTGGTGACTGAAGCCAACTGAAGAAAGGAACGGATATCTGTGTGAGTGAGGGTGAGTAGTGTTGAGTGTGAGTGTTTCACATTCCCGGGTCTCCTTCACTGTTATCATGATGTCACACACATGCACCATATGCCTCCATTCAAGCAGACGAGGTGCCACTGTCCAAATGTTTGGACAGAAATACCAAGACGACTTCCTTAATCTCTTTCCAGCAAACACAACATGCTGAGTGACCCTTTACCTGCATGTGTATGTGTTTAAAACCTCTGTGTGTGTGTGTGTGTGTGTGTGTGTGTGTGTGTGTGTGTGTGTGTGTGTGTGTGTACGCTCATGAAAAGTTCATATCCCTGTGGAATTCCTGGCTAATGTCCATGACAAATACTGAACAATCATCCAACGTCAAAGTTTCACCTCTTAATAGCAGACACATGACTGTAAAAGTACCTGCTTGTTCGCCTTCATTTATCAAATGAAATAATAGGACTAATAATTAAAAAAACTAAAATCATCATTGAATACATCATTAAATTATTAGACCATGTTCATACTTCTGTCTTACAAGGAAGCTGGCTCTGGCTGACTTTCCCCATATTTTCAGAAAGCAGAGTTTCCTCGATGAGCTAGCAAAAAGAATCGTATCTTTTCCTGGTCATTGCACGAGACTTTTATGAAGTAACTAGAATACGAATATATTTGTTTGGAAATGGAATGAGGGTTGAACAAGGTTACTTTTATTTTTGGATTGTGAATACATAATGCAGTGATGCCATTACACCATTTCCAAAACCTTCGTAAATCCGGCGCAAATGTTTAATTTGGTTTGGTTGACGCAAATATTTAAATTCAACTCAAATACATTGAGAAATGATGCCCATTGTTTCTAATTTGACCAAATAGAAAAAATGCTAATTATTTTACATACATAGAAATGTTTTAAAACTTTTTACTGCACAAAATTCTTGGACATACCCAAGCTTTCAACTCCTTCAAGAGCCTTCATCAAAGATGGGAAGTAATCTACAAGACGCATGGACAGGATTGCCTGAATATTACGAGGGATTATGAGAAGATGTCATTGAAAAATGTCCAAGGAATGATGTGACTTCTCATCCCTGACGAAGGCTCCTGAAGGAGTTGAAAGCTTGGGTATGTCCAAGAATTTTGTGCAGTAAAAAGTTTTAAAACCTTTCGATGAAACAAATAATTTTGTTAAAACAGTTTTGTTAATGGTAAGATGAAACAGCTCAAAAAATGCTGCAGCAATGTTGATATTTGTAAACATGTTGCATTGATCGAATCACAAAAATCCAACCATCCATTATCCATAGCCTCTTGTCCTGTACAGGGTCGCAGACAAGCTGGAGCCTATCCCAGCTAACTATGGGCGAGAGGTGGGGTACACCCTGGACAAGTCCCCAGGTCATCACAGGGCTGACACACAGAGACAAACAACCATTTACACTCACATTCACACTCAGTCAATTTGGAGCCACCAATTAACCTAACCTGTATGTCTTTGAACTGTGGAGGAAACCGGAGCACCCAGAGGAAACCCACGCAGACACAGGGAGAACATGCAAACTCCACACAGAAACGCCCTCACCAGCCACTGGGTTCAAATGTAGAACCTTCTTGCTGTGAGGCAACAGGGCTAACCACTACACCACCATGCTGCCCCACATCAAACATCAAAATGAGAAAACAATGTGATCACAGCAATTTTGACATCAGTCGTAGCATTGGTTGCTGGTGCCAGATGGGTTGGCTTGAAATAGATCAGTGGACAATTGGCAGACTGGTTCGAGTTGACAGGAAGGCCATGGCAACTCAAATAGTCACTGTTTACAACTGTGGTGAGCAGAAAAGCATCTCAGCCTGTCAAACCTTGAAGCGGATGAGTGACAACAACAAAAGATCCCATTGCATTTGAAATCCCGATTGCTGAGAAGAGGAATGGACATAGTCACCAAACCTGGAACTAATTTTTTTTTTGTGGACAGTTAACATTACCATGCAGAGAACATGCAAACTCCACACAAACGCCCCTGTCGGCCACTGGGCTCGAACTCAGAACCTTCTTGCTGTAAGGCGAAAGTGCTAACTACTACACCGCACATTTATCGTAAACAACAAGCTCCTGTAAACACACAGTAACCTTGAGGTGTGTAACGGCCTCTGTTGTATCGTTGGTATTACTGCACATCCGATTCATCCCACTCTGTCAATGTCTGTGTCTCAGATTGAGTTTCTGAAGGTCTGCCAAAGTGAAAGTCATCTTGAATCCAATGCAAAAGCTGACAGGTTGTGTCCTGTGGCATAAACCATCCACAGGCAAGCATGGTAGTGTAGTGGTTGGCAGTGTCACCTCACAGCAAGAAGGTTCTGGATTCGAGCCCAGTGGCTGACATGGGCCTTTCTGTGTGGAGTTTGCATGTTCTCCTTGTGTTTGCGTGGGTTTCCTCCGGGTGCTCCAGTTTCCCCCACAGTCCAAAGACATGCAGGTTAGGCTAATTGGAGGCTCTAAATTGACCGTCAGTGTGAATGGTTGCTTGTCTCGATGTGTCAGCTCTGTGATGATTTGGTGACTTGTCCAGGGTGTACCCCGGCTATTGCCCATAGTCAGCTGGGATAGGCTCCAGCTTGCCTGTGACCCTGCACAGGATAAGCGGTTACGGATAATGGATGGATAAACCATCCACAATGCAAGCTTCATGATTTGAAAACACACACTGCAGCGAGACAGACAGATCAATAGGCTGAATAATCTGAATGGATCTTTAGAAAGAGCTCATGAAGCTTGTGCAGAGAGAGAGAGAGAGAACATGCACGCATCCTGCCCCATCCTACTTGTTGTTGTATGCTCCCTGGACAGCTGTGTGTGTGTGTGTGTGTGTGTGTGTGTGTGTGTGTGTGTGTGTGTGTGTGTGTGTGTGTGTGTGTGTGTGTTTGTGGGAGTCAATCTAGTCCTCCGGCCATTCAGCTCTGCCTCTTCGTCACAGGTTGTCTCCTTAGCAACAGTGGAATGTGTAGTGTGATACTTAAATACATTTTTAAAAGGCTGGTGTGTGTGTGTGTGTGTGTGCATGCAAAGACATGAAATCAATAATGCTGCCTAGCAAACCAGTTTAACTATGCGGTTTCTGCAGTGGCTGACGGCAAGAAGGATGTGACTCCCAAATCCATCATGATGGAGAGGGAGAGAGAGAGAGAGAGAGAGAGAGAGAGATATTAAGATGAAGAAATGATAGGTTTGGGGGGGTACATGAGTTCAGTGGGTCATGGTGTGAATTCACCAGTGATGACTTGAGTGGGTTGATTTATTGATTTGCATGTGCTCACAGCTTTTGCATTATGTATGAACAGAAATAAATAAACAAGACCAAACTTGAGAATTATTATTATTATTATTATTATTATTATTATTATTATAGTTTTGACATTATAGAAACCAACTATCTTGGGACTGACTATTTCTAGCTACTAAAATGTCACTGATAACAGGAACTAGCTTGTTTCACAGACATTCCGCATTATTAAATGTAGCTATAAATGGATTTAAAAAATGACAGCATGGTGGTGCAGTGGGTAGCACTGTTGCCTCTCAGTAAGAAGGTTCCAGGTTCAAACCTCATGACCAATGGGGGCCTTTCTGTATGGTGTTTGCATGTTGTTTCCATGTCGGCATGGGTTTCCTCCCACAGTCCAAAGACATACAGGTTAGATAAAATACCCAGCCACTGGGGTTACACAAGCAAGTGCATACTTAATGCCAGTTCCAAGCCCAGATAGATTGGGGAGGGTTGCATCAGGAAGGGCATCTGGTGTAAAACCTATGCCATATCAAATATGCAGAAAAAAAGATCCGCTGCGGCGACTCCTCATGGGAGTAGCTGGAAGAAGAAGAAATGGATAAAAAAAAATTGACATCCTGATTTGAATTGTTCAGCAACTTTTAATTGTGTAAAATGTTTTGAGGAATATACTTTAAGTTCCATATAGTAACCTTTCCAGACTCTGTAATAGTGTTTTTTTGGCACCGTTAAGCAGACAACAGACAACAAGAAAAAGCTAAACACCAAAAAAAAAAAACATCTCCACAGATTATTCTTGGAACAATGCTTTTTGGCTTTCTGCCACTTAACTCTGTGCACTCGAGCCTTTTGGAAACATCGACATGGTGTAGAGTTTCGCCGTCGTCAACCCCCAACCCCCCGGCTCGTCGCAGGGCCACTTTCAATTTCAGAGCTGAATTGCAGGAGTGCTGCGCAATGTCAAGCAGGAGTGCAAGCAGGAGTTAATCATTGCGAGATGGCTGAGCCGATAGGACTGTGACTAATTTCTGTCTTTGCTGGGAGGGTGATTAATGCCAGGGCTCTTGGGCCGTGGGAGATAAGCTCACTCCTTCTGCAGGATAAAAACAGACCACACTTATCAAGGGCAAGAAGGGAGGGAGGGCAGGGGAGAATGGGAAGTTTTGATGCATATGGTCATAAGCAGATATGATTGGTTGTCTCTGGGGCGATCC
Source organism: Sciades herzbergii (assembly GCA_026153275.1). NCBI lineage: Eukaryota > Metazoa > Chordata > Actinopteri > Siluriformes > Ariidae > Sciades > Sciades herzbergii. The sequence goes on along the minus strand of JAPFFA010000012.1, from coordinate 6,730,389 downwards.
ATTACACTTTCCCCCAATGGATATAATACGATTCGGAGCGGACAGAGCACTGCAGGGGGGGAAAAGCACCTGAGAATCTCATTGTTGAGGATTAATTACAAAAGCGGGGTCACAAGAGAAGCTAGAATGACAGATCGTTTTTGCGGAGGGCAAAGAGGAGCAATTGAGGGCAGAAGGAAGTTGAGAAAAGAAGGGTAGATATGTGAGAACTTAGGATTGGAAATAAAGATTGCAAAACATCAAGTTGTCTCTGTTTGAACACATACACAAATGTTGCTCCCCATAACTGATATCTGATGATTAAGTGGAGTAAATTAATTTTGCTGCGTACTCTCCAGAGAGTCATATATTCACTTCTTTTCTTTTTTTCTGCAAAAGGATGAGGTGAAAAGAGAGATCCTGTGGTTAGATGACTGGCTCCTCCTGGAATTTTACACTCGCTGCATCTCTGAGGTCGAACAATGAGCCGGTTGTGATGGATCCTCTGCTGTGACAAGAGACTGTAAGTCACCCAACCGCAGCTTTCAGCTCCCATTAGCTATCACAATGCCTTCCCTTAGCCAACTCTATCCAAAACATGACAACTGTCATAAAACTACTGTGGGAACTGTAAATATGGGGATGACAATAATTTAAAGATTTGCCACTTGGTGCGGTTTCTGCTTGAACCTAAATATGGGATGTGAACTTGGGAAGATAAATTGTCACTGCTGACTCAAGTCTTTTTTTTTTTACCCATTTAAAGCTAAGTTTTAACTCTTTGGCCTCAACAGCAAATGAGAGTTCAGCGTGTGTTCGTAAAACATAATCCAAGATAGCCATGAGTATGGTGTAAATCTGTTTTGACGGAGTTCAGAATTTTAATTTTTGTCCTGTTCTCCTGCCAATTTCTAACCACTAGCTAGTTCTTCCTTATTGCACAACAGTTCCTGAAGTTAGATCGTTGAATTTTCTCCCTGACTGGTTCGATCGATGGTTCATGCATATGGATTATCCAGCTCTACTAAACCTTACTTTTTTTTTTTTGGCTGATGTTTTTATCCAAAGAAACTCACAGTGCAGTTAAGACAGGATACAACTGAGCAGTTGAGGGTTAAGAGTCTTTCTCAAAAGTAACAGCTTGGTAATGCTGGGATTTGAACTCATGACCTTCCAACCAGTAGACCAAAGTCTCAACCATTGATCTGAGCAAACACTGCATCACAATCTTCCATTCCATCTCCTGTGCTTGGGTGCCCAAGTTCACATACTGTCTATAAGAGCAACACTTAATGCAACATTAAAAACCATAATGTTCTACACTACACTCAGAAATCAACATGCTTCCTTCATGACATATTATAAAACTAACATATTTGCAGTTTGTGGTCCCATGCAATGCTACTCAACATCTAAAAATACTTAGCCATGATGGACTAGAATGGTTCCAATAGCTACAGGAGAAAGGAATGCCATCTTCCATCCATCCATCCATTATCCATAACCGCTTATCCTGTGCAGGGTTGCAGGCAAGCTGGAGCCTGTCCTAGCTGACTGTGGGTGAAAGGCGGGGTACACCCTGGACAAGTCGCTAGATCATCACAGGGAATACCATATTTCCCACCAAAATAGCAGGAATAGTTATGCTTGATTTGATGGTATTCCATGGATGGTATTCTGGATTGATCAGGATTCCAGACTACAGAGTGAACACTTTGCACCACTCACCTGGAAAACTTTCCCTCAGCTGCACAACTGCAGAGTGCAAGCTGTGCCACTCTTCCACCAGGAAGCATGCAATGCTTTCTCTTCCTCTTTATTTCATCAGAAATGTCTCTCAAGTGCATAATAGCTAGACAATCTGCAAGTGATGGAAATGAGGACCAAGTCATGTGAGGATCGGTTAGGATCAGGTGTGAAGCTGGAAATCATTTAGCATTTGAAGTGGTCTTATTTACTCCAGCCTAAGCACTAGCAAAATGCCAGTAAACCTTCCAGCCCCTGCTTACCTAAAAGGCACTTATCAAGCCCCACTCAGTACCATGTTCCCTTTGAACCTCTAGATCTAACCCCTGACCCACCATCCCTCAAGAAACAAGAAAGACTTGCATCAAGGTTCTTCCCTGTTCTCAGAACCAGATGGTGGAATTAACTTCTCCAGGTTATCAATCACCTAAAGGTCTGTTCCCTTGGAGCCCTGAGAATGGCTCAACCTGACCAACCAATCTTCAAGGTATAAGGAAGACATGCAGCAAAGTTATTAGTTCCCAGATGGTGGAATGAACTTCCCCTGGCTGTCTGAACATCTGAGTCACTAGCTGTCTTCAAATGAAGACTGAAGGCCTACCATTAATTTTTAAAAAAATTGAAGGTACTGATCAAACCCTGCTCTGCATCCTGTTCCCTTCAAGCATTTAGATCAGCTAGACTTGACCCATCATCCCACAAGATACAAGGAAGACATATATCAAGACTTTTCCCTGTCCTGGGAACCAGGTGGAGGAAGGAATTTTTCACTGACTATTCAAACAGCTTGTCCATTTGTACTTTTTTTTTTTGCTGCTGCTGCAATAACGTGGACAGTACGAACTCCTCTCTGACAGGGGTTTAGCTTGGTAGCATTCTTATCCTACATATTTTCAGTCTAGCAAGTGACACGTTACATGTGTCATTTGTCATTTTTTTTCTTGTGGTCATGCACTGTCCAATGTTTTGTTTTGTTTTTATTCCTACAAGAAACTGTACTAGCTTCTTTGGTAGCTACGACAGTACTTCAAAAAGTTCTCAGCCTCACCCAGAAAATGTCAAAGGAGAAAGATTGTTCTTACATTATTTTTCACCATAGTCTCCTTTAACTTCAATGCACTTGGTCTACCGATGTTCAAACTTCGCTATCCCTTTGCAGAAGAAGGTCACATCTAGAGCTTGTAGATACTCCTCAACAGCATGGATGTCTTTATCATCATCCAGAAAATAGTGGCTATGCAAGTGGGATTTCAGTTTGGGAAACAGATAGAGGTCAGACAGTGCCAGGTCAGGTGAGTAAGGTGTATGGGGCAACAGTTCAAAGCCGCATTTGGCTGCTTCTGCCCCTGCCACCTGTGCTGTGCGGATGGGTGCATTGTCCAGGAGCAACAGCATGCCAGCTCAAAGCTTTCCTCTCCTTTTTTCTTTGATTGCTTCTTTCATTTGAGTTTCTGTGGACAGCAATATGAGGCTCTTCTAGTATACAGTTATACCCCAAAATGGGAGCAATGCCCCTTGTTTCCGGATGAAGCTGAGAACTTTTTGAAGTACCCTCATATGTCCACTCAGCAGTGGCACCAATAACCTCTGTAGCTTCCTTCCAAGCTTTATCCATCCATCCATCCATCCATTATCTGTAACTGCTTATCCTGTTCAGGGTCACGGGCAAGCTAGAGCCTATCCTAGCTGACTATGGGCGAGAGGCAGGGTACACCTTAGACAAGTCACCAGATCATTGCAGGAGCAACACATAAAGACAAACAACCATTCACACTCACATTCACACCTACGGTCAATTTGGAGTCAACGATTAGCCTAACCTGCATGTCTTTGGACTGTGGAGGAAACTGGAGCACCCAGCGGAAACCCACGCAGACATGGGGAGAACATACAAACTCCACACAGAAAGGCCCCCACTGGCCACTGGGCTCAAACCCAGAACCTTCTTGCTGTGAGGCAACAGTGCTAACCAGTACACCACCATACCACCCTCCAAGCTTTATTTTTCTTTGTAATGTCTCAATATATTTTTATTACATTGCATTGCATTAATGGCATTTAGCCGATGGTCTTATCCAGAGTGATATACAACATACCCAGACGAGCCTGGGGAACAGTTGGGGTTAGGTGCCTTGCTCAAGGGCACTTCAGCCATTTTTGCTGGTCCAGGGAATCGAACGAGTGACCATTTGTATTATTGAGAGGTCATATATGACAGGAGAAGATGAAACTTTCATGAAATTTGTATAGGATTAAGTAAATATCTAGTTTGACCCTGATAAATTTGTACTCCCATGTTCTTGATAGAGATTACAAAGAAAGCATTTATGTAAGTCTCTCTGGATAAGGGTGTCTGCTCAATGCTGTAGAAGGAAACCTACAATTATTGGCAGTTAACAAGGACCATGGTCTGGTTTGCTCATGTGCATGATGCTTTTTTGGCAAAAAGTCTCCCCAGTACTCCTAATTAAACCTAGCATGGACTCCTCTCTCTGGCATGCCAGATTCTCTCTTTACACCAATCACATGGCCATTTAGGCTAATCCCTTGCACCCGAGAGCTGCCGAAAATAAGATGTCAGTGCATTTCAGACAGCTTCGAAGCTGTCAGCATTTCCCTTTAGCAACACAACGAGAGAGAGAGAGAGAGAGAGAGAGAGAGATGAGCACATTAAGCGACCTGCCCATCACTGCTTGTGTTTTATACGCTGGCTAAGACGAAGAGGCACTCTTGCAGAATAATGGCTGAACATGTGCAAGAATGTGACATCTGCTGTGTCTTTCCTCAGGTTGAATGTGACATGAGTTGAAGCGGACATTCGCTGCGAAAGCTAATCCTCTGGAGGAATGTGGTCTGACACAAGGTATCGCGCACTGTAATTTAGAAAGAGTCACAGGAAAAGTTTAAGGTTTGATGAGCTGTGAAAGGGCAATAGATTTACTTCTATTTAAAAAAAAAAAGAAACACCTTAAATTCCTCACCATTGCATTCATGTGTCTGTACACGTCCGAGACAAACACAGATCTGAAGGAGCATCTTCTGTGCTCTCCGGCTGAAAGTGGTGAAAGCCCTTGAAGCAGTGGAATACGATATGCTGCTAAATGGCTAAATGGAGCCCTATTATCATCAACCAGAGCACTTTCTTTTTGAAGTGCCCACGTCGTTCTCGCTTCCCACCATCGAACCGTGCCCACTTAAGCTCGAACTGTGGCATTCTCGTGTCATTAGGGCCGGTGTTGTGTTCCCTGCAGATCCGAACCTACCATTATCCAATCATGGGTGTCACTTTATGGGCTGAGTCTTTTGATACAGTCGTGTGTGTTTAGTTTCTATTACAGGTCAACAACTTAACCAGTGACTCAATAGGTTTGGTTCAGGCTTCTTCAAGGTGCATCTTTTTTCTCTTTTTTTTTTTGAGGTGGCAAATGTTCATTTGTTCATGGAACAATTCGTCTCAATAAATCCGTTCATCCGTTTTTTATTGATGCAATATGCCACAAGTCTCCTGAGCATCACAGGGCACACTTTACTACCATCTCCTTCCCCTCATCCACCTTGCTTTATTAAAACCTCTGGCTGAAAAAAAGTGTGCAATTTGAGGAACTAGGCACTTATGGAAAGCAAAATGGGAAATCCTGTGGAAGAAATGATGTGTCCTGTTTCGCTACGACTCCCTGAGCAAACTTTTTTGTCCTAACATCCAGATTTAGTGGCTTTGGATGGGAATACACACAAGGACGGATAAGATTAACTGATGGCATTTCATCGAAAAGCAAAAAATGGAGAATAATGAAAGTGCATTAGATTTCAGAGACATTTAAAAGCTTTCAAATAGAACGCTGATGGAGCTCCATCTTCAGCTTGACGTGCATTGCTGCCTCTTAATTGATTACTCGGTGCTTCATAATTGATTGTCCTGAAGTTACCATGCCGAGAGAGGAGGCTAGAAGGAGAGCGCAGTGAGGATTAAGGTATGAAGGCAGAGCAACTTCTGTCCTGAATAAGGATGACGCTCTCCTGATTACTTTCGAGGCTGCAAATTGCATCGGAGAATTCGAGAAATTCCACGGGTATTGTTTCGAACGATATTACTTCAGCCTGCGTCGCAGGTTGCCACAAGGCAGATATGATGGAAGTCATGCGAATTATGAAGCTCTGGGAAGAATGAATCTGGGCTGGGGTGGAGGTGGAGGTGGGGGGGGGATCGCCGGAACAATTTGTCATTTATGCCAAGAGACTCATTAATCTCGTATTTCTCTGTGTGAATTTGCACCATGAGCTTCTTTCATCAGGGGAGAACGGAGTGTTAGAGAGAGAGAGAGAGAGAGAACTAGAGTGTGGGGGGAAGGGACAGCACCGAAATTATTTGGTCCTCATCAAACTCCTGCTACCTGATGCTGATGTCAGAGGCAGGAAGGATTATGCTGTAGCTGATTAGATCTCAGGCGCTTTGTTCTTCCTGATAACACGTTGTTATTATTATTATCAGAGACATCTTTTCATGACTGATGGAATGAGTTAAGAGAAAGGGGGGCAGACGGGTGGGCGGGCGACCGAGTTATGGGGTGACATTGAAAGCCTTTACATCCTGGCCAACTCTCTCTCTCTCTCTCTCTTTCTCTTTTTTAAAGCACTTAGCCCACAAATTGTAAATATTGTACCATCACTCAAATACAAGCCATTAGCTAATCATACTGTTAGACACTTTTTCCCCCCTTCAGTTCTAAATGAGACCTCAAATGGGTTTCATTGAAATGTTTTTCTAATTACAAAGCATCTGAAAATCACCCGGTGTTTTTTTTTCCCCAGGGGGACTTAGACTTTTTCTCCAAACAATGTCATCCACCCATCTTCTTCTCGATATTGGCGCTCGCTGTCTTTGATCCATTTCTTTCAACAAAAAAAGAAATGAGAAGAAAAGAAAGAAAAATCACAGCCCAAAGGTGAAAACTGCCCCATGTAATAATATCAAAGCCAAAGCTGTAAGCAGCTCCTTTGAAGCTCCCCACTGACAGGTTTTCCAGACTCTGTCAAGGGAGCAGTTGTTAGTTAAGACAGTCGGTGCCGTTAGCGTCACTCAGTAATTCAGAGCTCGTCCTGAGGGGGATGTGATCTCAGCCTTGTCTTTAGACGTGCAGCTGTGACCCGACTTTGAACTCACCGCTGACCTCTGTGCTTCCTGGCAGGACGTTAGCCTTGTCAAGTGACCTTGGGGTGAGCCGCGGGTCTGAAGAGTCAAATTACAGAGAGCGATAGGAAGTATAAAAGGATGAGTCGTGTCTAAATCAAACATGGCCAGCTTGTAAAGGTGGACGAGGTGCCATGTAAAAGTAACCTTACGCCGTGCCAGAATTAATAATGATGTATATGGCGCTAACTGTGCTGTACTTTTTATCTATTAATCGTCACATTTTCCTTGAAACAAGCTCAAGCTATAAATGGTTGTCACATTTCATCCTACAAAATGGTATAAACACGAGCCCTCTTTACCTAAACCATAATCGTTGTACTTGTCACATGTCATTTAAGTTGCGTTATGAGAACTGCTCTAAATTTGTGCATCTGAAGATATTAGAAATCTTCTCTCTGATTTCAAATATATATCCAAGATGCCTAATCTGTTACTTCTTCTACATATTTATATTTTCATACCACTCCTACAAAGAGAAACATCATATCTAGGCTTCCTCTGTGGGACAGCATTTCAGCTATGTATTAGAAGAACAACAACAACTTTATTCATCACATGTACACTTGTGAAATTCCTCTTTGCATTTAACCCATCTGAAGCAGTGAGCACACACACATACCTCAGCCAAAGGCCGCCCATGTTAACCTAACCGCATGTCTTTGGACTGTGGGGGAAACCGGACCAAACCCATGCAGAGAACATGCAAACTCCACACAGAAAGGCCCCCCCATCAACCACTGGGCTCAAACCCAGAACCTTTTTGCTGTGAGGCGAGTGTTAACCACTACACCACCGTGCTGCCCCATTCGTGTTTTAGTGAGTATGTGAACTGATTTGCTCCTGAAGATGAAAAGTTCACCAAGATGACAAAATGAAGAATGGCTTTATTTGTCTTTGGTAAAAAAACCTTAATTGCGTGCCAATGCGTACATCCTAACCTGTCAGAAATGGTTGAGAAAACTATCCATGAGTGATGTTTAATGGGCTGAAAAAGGTTTTACAGTGTAGATTTCACACCAGGAAGTTTTAAAAGGCTTTGAGGCACCAGAGCAAACTCTTGCACTCCATCACTCTTCCGCTCTCCTCAACCATTACGGAGGGAAACAACTATAATGAGAAAATATCTACTTTCAGCACCGGGCTGCAATTCAGGAAGCGTTTCAGTCCAGTCTTGTGTGTGCATGTTCAAGAAAATTATTGAGGAGTTGCCAAAGCTCCTCTGTTCGCATGTGGTAAGTGTAATTACAACAGCAGATAGTGATGTGTGAATGTCGAATGGGCGTCTTGGGAAGCATAAAGCTGCTGAATTGTGGCTTTTAGATGACCCTTATCTGGAAACGCATCCTCTGTCCTCTAGTCTCAACATCTCTGGGTGGCAGTAAAACTAGCATACGGTGTCCCGCCATTAGTCCTTTTCTCATTGGACGCATTAAGACTACAGAGGTACAGTAAAGTTTTAAGGCTTGTTTTCTTGCTTGATTAAGAGGGTTTTTCAAGTCATGTAAAGTCAACAAATGAATAAATTAATAAATAAACAGAACTGCTGTTATCCAAGCAACCAATATTAAGTGAAACCAAATTGATAATCTTCCATATGGAATGCTAATGTTACCATGTTTCCTTATTGTTATCCTCCAGTAAGGACTAAAACGTGATGAAGCATGCAGTTAAAGGAAAATAATCAATGATGCAATGACGTGATGCCATTACCACCCCAAAGTTTAGGTTCCTAAAACCACACATCCAACGGCAACTTGCCAATGATTAGAATTTCTTCTTAACTAAAAGGAAAAAAAAATGACCCATGATTATTTTTTATCCATTTATAGTTACATTGAATCCCATGGAATATCTCTGAAGCAAGGTCATTCTTCAATCACTTATGCTATCGAAGCTATAAACAGTTGTTCCCACACCAGCGTCTTGTTCTGTTACCAAGTGTTGAAAATTTCCTGTTGTTACAAAGAGCTGACACTGGAGACTCCTTACATAAATGCTACATAAACATCTCCTCACAGAAAACCCTTCGTTTTCTCTTTGTATTCGAACAAACGCATTCATCGATGCCTTCTGACCAATCACATGAATCAAGAATTCATGAGTGCTGTGGTATAAATCCAAGAAAAGCCTCCTGGGGACCATTAAGAAAGCAGCCCACTTCCCCTGGTTGTTTGAACCCTGCTGAGACTGAAGAGTAAAATCTGATCCTAACTCGCTAGCATAGCGAGCTAAATAAATATTTACATTACGACCTGAAAGTGAAGAGGAAGTTCTGAAGCTCAAGCAAAAAAAAATGGCTTATTCCACCTCCTCTTAATCCCATCTGCTCGACTCACCACTGCCTGCCAGGATCTCAGCCCCAATTATTAAGACCCTCGACACTCACCGTCTCCAATCTCTGTATGTTAATACTTCATCAGGGTGGCAGCTTCACAGGAACTGGCAGGAAATGGTGTCTAGTGAGGGTAGTGAAGGTGAGGGGATCATTTTGGCGCCACAAAACAGTAGTAAACGGAGAATCCCATCATATATCAGACCATGCTGCACCTTCTGGACATGTGTTGAAAGTCCGTTTTTATGACCGGTGGTTTTTATAACATGGGCTTGGAAGGAATCAGTGGTGCCTTGTCCAAGGCTTCCATCCATATGTTTTGTTCTCAAAGGACTGACGTACTCTTTCTCCAGAGCACATGTTGTAGCCTAAAGCAATTTTTGCCTGTAGTTACTTTTTTTTCAGGGACAGGCTAATATTCTGTATAATTAGTCCAATTTCCTTAATTGTAATCTTCCCCAGGGGACGTGCGAACAAAAGAGGATTGACGAGGCAGCAGTGGAGATGCTCTGGGGAACAAAAGGAGCTCTTTTGGTTACATCTCGCAAACAGTGTAGCTTACAGGACGACCATGGAAATACATGACTGTCAAAATGCTATGTCCTTGCTTGTTCTTCAATGAGACACCATTGCTTCTGTGATACTTGAGCTCGACAGTAGCCATCAAGGTAATGACATTTTCTTGTTCGTTCAGTCCTCCAGAAAATTAACATGAATCCACCAATTTCCGATAACAGTCTGGTAATGGAGCATCTTATCTTAAACTTGATAACTCTCTGGCATTTTGAGATGAGGGTACTTTCTGTGACGCCAGACATATCTGCTTACACTGAAAAGCTTCCCTGTGTGGCCAGTTCTACACTTACAGCATTGATAAGGCAAGTTTTTATAGAGTGGGGGGGAGGGGGTAGATAAGTAACTCGAGGTGTTAGAAGGACTCATGGTTGTTCTCACTGATAATATACACTGTTTTCTGTGCAAGATAGTGTGCACCCATTGACTATGAGCTTGGAGAAAAACCCACAGCTGACTCTTGGCCCAAACTGTAGGATTGAGTCGTCTGCTTTGTGACATGCTCATCATCTATAATAGGCATGGTGTTAGGGCTACGGAGGCTGGATGTAGTGCACAGTGTGCTGATCTACCGCTAAACCTTCAGGCCCCCTCAGGCATTTTGGTAACTAAGTGCAGAAGTGCCTAAAGCTGAGTATGGATCAGGTTCCTTAGGGCTTTGGCACCGGATCTCATAAATACTGGTATCTTCCTCTCCGAAGACCATTTCGGAGGTTTCTTCAGTCAGAGTAAATCTTTGCATACAAGGCTGAACCACAGCAAATACAGCAGTGTGAAACAACTTTGTAGGAATGGGAAGATGTCAGGAATAAAATATGTGACATGAAAACGTGCTGTTATAGGAAAATTTCATTTTATTCCTCTTATAATACAGCAATTTGCCAATCTTACCATTACACCTTGTATTTTTTATCCATTTACGGTGATGTTAACTGTCCACAAAAAAAAAGTTAGTTCCAGGTTCAGCGACGATGTCCATTCCTCTTCTTGGCAATCGGGATTTCAAATGCAATGGATCTTTTGTTGTTGTAACTCATCTGCTTCAAGATTTGACAGTTTGAGATGCTTTTCTGCTCACCACAGTGGTTATTTGAGTTGCTATAGCCTTCTTGTCAACTCGAACCACTCTGCCAATTGTCCACTGATCTCTTTCAAGCCAACCCATCTGGCACCAGCAACCAACTGATGACAAAATTGCTGTGATCACATTGTTTTCTCATTTTTATGTTTGATGTGGGGCAGCATGATCGGCACTGCCTGATGGGCCTTGTGGCATGGGAAGGACTTTGATTTGAATTGACCCTCGAGAAACTATTGTCAGTCAGCACTTGGGTGGCTCAGTGGTGTAGTGGTTGGTACTGTTGCCTCACAGCAAGAAGGTCCTGGGTTTGAGCCCAGTGGCTAACAGGGGCCTTTCTGTGTGGAGTTTGCATGTTTTCCTCGTGTCTGTGTGGGTTTCCTCTGGGTGCTCTGGTTTCCCCCACAGTCCAAAGACATGCAGGTTAGGTTATTTGGTGGCTCTAAATTAACAGTAGGTATGAATGGTTGTTTGTCTCTGTGTCAGCCCTGCGATGATCTGGTGACTTGTCCAGGGTGTACCCTGCCCCTCGCCCATAGTCAGCTGGGATAGGCTCCAGCTTGCCTGTGACCCTGCACAGGATAAGTGGTTACAGATAATGGATGGATGTTTGATCTGATGATTAACTGAAGCTCTTGACTTGTATCTGAGTGATTTTATGCATTGTGCTGCTGCCACATGATTGGCTGATTGGATCATTGCTTGCAATACCCATCAAAATTCAGTACCAATGGGGCTGGGAAAGCTATGGCCTAATGGTTAGATAAGCAGCTTTGGGACCAAAAGGTGACCGGTTTGATTCCCTGGACCAGCAGGAATGGCTTGCCCTTGAGCAAGGCATCTAACCCCCAACTGCTGCTCAAGGGCACTTCAGCCATTCCTGCTGGTCCAGGGAATTGAACCCCACTCGCTTGCTCACTCGAGTTTGTTGACAGTGTAGTGGCTGGCTGCTTTATGTCCCGGGGCTCCCTCATGCCTGT
>JAPFFA010000012.1:6557565-6570883 GCA_026153275.1 Sciades herzbergii | reverse complement strand
CAGCTGGGATAGGCTCCAGCTTGCCTGCAACCCTGTAGAACAGGATAAAGCGGCTTGAGATAATGAGATGAGATGAGGACTTGAAAGCAGTAGCTATATACTATGCAAAAGGCATAAACAGATGTTAGAATAGTTTTCTAGGGTTTTAATAATCTTGGGTGGGGTAAAATCTGTATCCAGAGATACTCCCATAAAAAGAATGGCCAGAATTGGAGTATGGAATCAGGACATAATGGTAACGTCTAGCTACAAAATATTCATTGCAAACATAATATTCACTAACAGTAGCTAAGGAAATCCAATGTTATGCCTCACTGGAGTCAGGGAATAGTTATTTCTGTGTTAGCTAGCGAATTTGCTTGTTCCCCCAGGACATTGTACAAGATTACGTCCTTTGCCGTTGAACATGTTGTTTTCACAGGCATTCCATTATAATTTAAACTAGCCTATCATAGCAAGTCATTCACTTTCGCATCATATGTATGACATTTGTAACCACGCTAACAGTAATATTCCCTTGATGCCCTTGGGGTCACATTTCTAAAACTCACAAACTTTCCTATTTTAATCGTGAACTCATTAATACAACTTTAGCTGGGTGTGTATGAACATCCATTGAGAAGTCATTTTTATTCAGGGTTCTTTGCAGAACTGCAGCATGAGCCTGAAACTTTATAATCTCCCCTGTAGACACACCAGACATGTAGGCAAAACACGTAGACTACTCGTACTTACTTATACACAATTTTAGCCGATTTCTTTCTAAAAGCGTATACAGGAACAGGACGCCCGCCAATTTGCTTGACGAATTTCAAAAGCAAAGGTGGCAATTTGTCTGCACTATTTTTGCAAGCCGGCACAAGAACACTCTTGCACTTTTAACACAGTCAGAGCTCCTTGACAAGGTAATCAGTGGCTGACTCAGCCACGAATAAGCCTGACCAGAACGGCACTAATACAGCAAGACATGTTCAAGGTTATTACTTCTGATATAACGCTGTGCCTTCACACTTTCTCCTGGAGCTGAAGCACGGCACACACCAGAGCGATATGAGGAGGGAAAAAAGAGACTGAGAATATTACACCATCCTTTCATTCAACTCTTTTCTCATCTTCAGAGTAATCCAACAATGGCGTATCATAAAGTAGGCAAGGACAGTGGAATCAAGCCGATATGGCTTTTTTTGAATTTTGAAATTATATCCTGCGAATTGCTCAGCTTGTTCTGGACTCATTTTGAGGGTATATGTTCTGTACTGTATGTTTCAGATTCTGCTCCACATCTCCAGGTCTTCAGGTATCCAGGAGTAGAAACTGACTTCTTTGCCTTTCGGGGGGGACGAAGGAAAAGCAAAAAGGTTAACAATGGCAAGATAAATCTTGCATTCAGAAAGGCATGTTTCATTAATGTTTGATGAAAAATTTATGCATGAGCTAATTATTAATGTATATTTTCCACTGTAAGTTTTATTTATTACAAGAAAGAATGACACACTAGAAAAAAATACAAAATAATATGTATTGGATCAAGTGCAATTTTCTAAGCTGCCGAATCATGCAGGTGGAAGCCATACTGTTAAATACAACCAAATTTGCTGGATGTTTCTTTCAATACTTACCATCTTATCATTAATACAGTATATCATAGTATGTGTCTTTTGACAGCAAAGAAAAAAACAACATTTCTTTCTTTAGTCGGTATTTTCTATCCCAAAATTTATTTATTTATTTATTTTTCATTTTTAAACGCTTGTTTAAAGTTGATTGAAATACTCAATCAATAAAAATCAGGCAATCTCAGAGGCAGGAACTCCAGGCAGGTTTTGCAGGAAGTGTTAGCAAGGCTGTTTCTCACACTCAAACCATTATTTATTGTAATAAATGAAATGAAGGCTCATTCATGTAATTGAACAGTAATGAAAACTTCCATAGTTAGTCTGTATAATTAACCTTTAGCTCATAAAGAAATTTATGCACAGTAACACACCCACAGGTAAAGGACACAGAAAGGTATGTCTTTATAATTACACGCTCTACGTCTCTGGCTCTACCTGGCTAGTGGGCACAATTGCCCAGTAAGGCCTTTGAAACATTCCCAGACAGGCCAATTAAATGGAGTTAATTGGCCACTTCAAACTAAAAGCCTGAGGCACATTTCACTGTTCTACTCAATAACCTCTTCTGTTCAATTGCTTTTACTGTGGAACACCTAAATACCCTCTTTTTAACCGAAGTTTCAACAATATTTGCAAAATTACATGTTACGCCAATTTGTCCATGTTTAATGGTATCATTAAGTTGGTGACGGTGAGCATAGCGTCTGGGTCCATCAGTGACCTGATCTGGCAGAAAATTGTGACGAGTGAAAGCAAATATCACATATAACAAAAATGCTGAAATTATGATCGCCTATGAATATGAGGTGTGTTAAGGGAATGGTGCAACAAAATGGCCCTCTCACCCATGGCCGGGAGCTAAGAGAGCAAAATTGGCCATGGGTGAGAGGGCCATACACTCTCTCCCCTGTCAATCACAGCAACACTAGACAGTCATCAGTATCTATGACCTCATGTATGTAGAAGATGGTAGATAGTGATGTTCTCTGAGTGTGTGACACTGCCCTGGGACTTTTTTTCAATTTATTTTCTCGCCAGGATATGCAAATGTCTGCACTTAACTATATACTGTCAGAAAATAAAGTACATTATTGTACCTTTAGGAGTACAATGGCTTGTCATTGAGACAGTACTCTCTAAGGTAATTTGGCCTTTATATACTGTTTGGGAACATTTATGCACCTTTTTGGCCCTAAAAAGGTGCACATAGTTCCATAAGGTCCAATAAAAGGGGCTGTAGTGGACTGCAGGAAGATGCGGAGAATCAATCACAACCCAGTGAGGTAGTGGAGACTGTCTTCAGTTTTAAATTTCTGGAGGTCAACATCACAAATGACCTCTCCTGGGCCTTACAAACATCCACTGTCTTTGGGAAGGCCCAATAGTGTCCTTTCTTTCTGAGGAAGCTGAGGAGTGCTGGTCTGCCACAGAAACGGCTGGTAAACTTCTACAGGTGCACTGTGGAGAGTATTATCACATACTGCATCACAGCATGGTTTGCCAGCTGAACCAAGAAGGATCAGAAGGCTCTGCAAAGACCAGGTTTGTCGTACTCAAGTCCAGGACACAGGCTCGAGTCTGACTTGTACCCAAATTTTAAGGACTTGTGATTTGACTTGGACTTGAGCACGAATGACTCGGACTTGGACTCAGACTCATGCATTAACTCCATTCGGACTCGTAAACTGGAGACGAGGACTCTGATTTTTTCTTTATTTTTTGTAACATGCCATAATAATTTGGCATAAGATATTTATATCTACATTCATTTTTATACTAATTTCATCCAAGAGAATGCACATTCAACTGTTTGTACGTCATGTTCAGGAACAAACTAACATTAATGGTGCTAAAATGCCTGGAGAGAATGTCCCTAAGATTGTCCGCTTTGCTTATACAGACTTCTCGTGCAGTGGGGGAAAAAATGCACTGCTATGTGTTGCATATGTAGAAGAACTATCAAGGAGATGACAGGGACAACCTCAAACTTCAATCATCATTTGGCAAGACTCCACCCAGAGAAGTAAGTGACACACTATGTTCACTGCTCTGTTGATAGTGGGGCTTGCTTGCTGACTGATGAACTAGCGAGTGTTAACCCTCTCTCACATTATTTGCTCTGTTGATAGTGGGTGGGGCTTGCTGAGCGATGAACAAGTTTTTTATCTGTAGCCTATTAACTAAAATGGGGCAGTCAAGCAGTAATGTTAGTCCAACACAGTAGCAGAGATGGTTTCAAATAAAGGCCACTGTCAAATGGTGTGGTTGGAGTCTTTGTTCTTGGGCTCGATTTGAAATTTTCTTTAATGACTTGGACTTAACTCTGACTTGAACACTGGGGACTCGAGACTGGACTCGGACTCGAGGTTTAGTGACTTGACTACAACACTGGCAAAGACTCATCAAGACAGCGCAGTTCATCATTGGGATCCAGCTTCCTGCAGTTGAGGACATCTACCAAGCCTGCTCTCAGGGCAGGGCTTTGAACATCATCCGAGATCCAACACATCGTGGCCACCACCACTTCCAGTTACTTCCCTCTGGTTTGCGATACAGGACAATCCATTCACGCACTACAAGACTGAAAAACAGCTTCTTCCCCCAAGCTGTTAAAGTAATGAACATGGCCTGAGCCCCTCATCACATACCCTACACAGTCACATGCACTCACTGGAGGATTTATATTATGCAACAATATAACTGTGTGCCTTAAATAGCTCTTAAATTTGTTCACATATGGCCCAATATTGTCAACAAAGTATTTCTGCTGTCTGCTGCATTGCACATTGCATTTTATTGCTCAGATCTATTGTTTTTAAGTCATGATGTTTTTAACTGTCTTGTACCTCTGGGAGTGCTATCTAAATTTCACTATATTGTCTGACCCTCAATATAATGACAATAAAGCTATGACTTACTTACTAATGAGCCCTAGGGGATACAATAGTGTAGATTGTACCTACTGGGGACAGAAATTGACTCCTCCTGTACCCCTATTTCTGACAGTGTATCAACGTACTGTATATCTAGAATGTTGTAAGAGCAGCATACTTCAGCAACAAGTCAGAAGCAACAAATGTAAATTCAGAATATTTACTGAATAGACAAACCTTACAAAGTACAAACTTTCAAGACTCCTTCTAAAATGTGTGAATGACAGTAGATTCATTGTTCCAGGTATGATGCTAATAATGCCTTACCTACTAGTAAAAAATCCCAGATGTTGAACATTCAACAAGACACCTCACATTGTGTGCATAAAAGGAGGATGCAGTAAAAAAAAAAAAAAAAGCTTTAAGTTTTGTAGAGTCTGATTTATTCACCGGCTCTCAGCACCTTCCCTCCTAGATTCGGAGAGAAGCCCAGCCTTGGAGACATCGCATTAAGTTCATTTGAAGCGAGACCTGGAAAATGAGTGACACTCGGCCTCCCTGACTCACCCTAGACCTTGTGGTGAGACGTCCAATTTAAACCTCGGTGACCTTTCCGGGAAAAGAAATACCAGGAGTCTCATTATCAACCTGTGCCGAAAGAGGGAGCTTTCAAATGACACTCCTAATGGTCTCACCTCATCTGTATATGTCAGCATATAGCTAATTATATACAGACACTTTATTCTGGTATTATGCATACTGAAACGGGAGGTGGGGGAACGAGAAATCGCATTAGGGAAACAGAAGTCTTGAAACGATGCATAAAAAGATCATGGACATGATAATGGCATGCTGTTTAGTTGCACTGAAATTGTGGTTTTATTAATGATTTTACTGAGAGATGCTGAACTCATGGTAGCTCACTTTGGGAAATTAGTACTAGATTATAACTCAGACATCCAGCCATTCATTATCCATAATTGCTTATCTTGTGCAGGGTCACGGGCAAGCTGGAGCCTACCCCAGCTGACTATGGGCAAGAGGTGGGGTACACCCTGGACAAGTCGCCAGGTTATCGCAGGGCTCACACAGAGACAAACAACCATTCACACTCACATTCACACCTACAGTCAATTTAGAGCCACCAGTTAACCTAACCTGCNNNTCTTTGGACTGTGGGGGAAACCGGAGCACCTGGAGGAAACCCATGCAGACACGGGGAGAACATGCAAACTCCACACACAAAGGCCCCTGTCGGCTGCTGGGCTATAACCCAGAATCTTCTTGCTGTGAGGCGACAATGCTAACCACTACACCATCGTGGCACCCAATTGTAGCTCAGTACTTCAGAATTATCAGGTTCTATCTGGAATTTTGGTCGAAAATGAGTTCATCTCTGGGAGCGACTTTATTTCTTTTACTTTCCAAAAGTTTTGGTGTCCAGTTTCTAACTCCAAATTCATAGATAGTCTGAGTTCTACAAGGTTCTATCTGCCAGCCAATCATCATCATTGATGAACATTGGATTTACACGACTCGGCGAATCAATAGTCATCGAGACAAAATAACTATTACTTGTAGATGTTCTATGTATGATCCATGATAGTATTAAAAAGTACAAAAAGTGTACAAAGCAGGTCTATTATTGGCTACTTAAATGTTCCAGCATGTTCTTTTCACTGCAGCAGAAAGCTAATAATGTACTTAACATCAGATAACATTAGCAGTCAACATTACTAATGTTAGCTTCCTACATGAATGAATGTGCTAAATAAGCAAAATTTTCTAATGTAACTAGGCCTAAAGTTTATCTCGCAGACTTGTTCTGCATATGTATGGTCTGTTGTTATGTATTTTAATATCACTCAATGCTTTACAAAGAAATTTCAAGGTAAAACCTTTTGTGAACTTCCCTTTGTAAAGGTCATGGAATACATTCAGAAAAAGAATGCTTAAGAATTATTTTCAAATTTTGAAAATGTAAATTTGTTTGTAATACTGTAATAATAATAATAATAATAATAATAATAAATAGTGGTTGCATTTTTGTTATAATTGGAAATTTTAGAAACTTTAGCAGTTTCTCTAGCTAAAACCTTTTATGTTCCATGTCTCAAAATGGTTCTTTACCCATATGCAACCTTATATTGCTTATAAGTCACAACCTTTACAATGCACCGAAAGCCATTTGTTTGAGAGGAACACTTGGTTCTGAGGAATATTAGTTTCAAAATAAAGTGCTGAGCTTTACAAAGAACTTCTGTTACCAAGCTTCTATACCTCTGAGAGAGTCGAAACTAAATCATGTGTTTTTTTTCCCCACGATTAAAATAGGACAAATGCTGAGAGCGACAAACTCCAGAAAGAAACTGGAAAATAAAGTGGCAATAACATCCAATTACAGGATACAATGGTGTTCTTTTCTCACATTCTTCCAGGTTGATATCAAGTTTCGGTATTAATGTGCGAGCTAGGCTTGATCAGCATCTTAGCAAGCATCTTTAAACACAGCAGCATATAAAAAAAAATTTTGAACCATGATGAACCAAGAACTAGAAAGACAGCCTGGAGCAGTTTCCATGAAAGAGATCTCAAGCATAAATATTCATTAAACATACATGCACATGCAGGGCATATGAATCACCAATCTCGCCTTGATGAGGTCACGTTATTCAAACAAGGAAATGGAGGACGTCCATGCTTGCATAGCTTACTGAGAGATGCTGTTGTTATTGTTGTTTTCATTCCCCCCCCCCAAAGTGGAAGATTTTAATGCTCAGATTATCACTAGGGTGGGCGATTTCCACACTGGCGCAAGATATGCATTGCTTTTTCTGGGCCACCAGCCAGACATGTGGACCTGAGGACACAAAATGCTTATACAAGCAAGACAACAGCAGAAGCCTGTCTTTATTAATTACACGCAACCCTGAGGTCTGAGAGCTAATTTGGCAATAGGGACAAATATTAACATGGAGCAGCTGGTTTGCTTCATCAGGATGCACTCTCATCTACTGACTGTTCACATTTAAGTTGCACTATTTTTAAAATAACGTGTAACTTCATTGCAGTGTAAGATAATGCCTTCTTCTACATAACCTTGATGTAGCCATGTTTGCACTGTATGAACCTTGGTACACTTGGTCGGCGATTTAGTTTTCTCTAGTATGCAAAGTGCTAGCTAGTAGTAAGTTTAAAAGCTAGCTTTTAGGAAATAAATAAATAAAGAATCCTTAGTATTTTACCTGACAGCAGAGAAACCTGCAGCGTAAAGCTGCAAAGCTAGCTGAGCAACAAATGAAAGGAAAATTCAATGGCATTGGGAGCTAGCTTGCAATATTGTGGCTAGCTGCTAGCAAGTTAAGTTAGCTAGCATTATATACTCTATGTGTAGCATGAGTGTAGAAATCCATACTTGCCAATCCCCAGGGAATGAAAAGTGGTAGATCAGATTTTGTGACACAGTTGCGCCCTGTTAAGGGGGTCCAACAGGCATGACCCCCTGAACATTTTTTGGAAAAAAAAAAAGGTGCATTCTCCTGCATTATGAGTGCCATATTTGAAGAAAATTGATTGAGAAATTGGACCAACATACTTCACAAAATGCATGCTTCTCACCTCGCCTTGATGCTTTGATGCTGGATGATCTGATAACCAGGTTGCCTTGAACTTGTCATTGGGAATCTTTTTTTTTCTTCAGAATTTTCATTGTTCATGATCACCAGAGTGTGTTTGGTTTTTATACATACTGGCAGGATTTGTTATAACCTGTTATCTCTCTGCCGATTGGCTAGAACCATAACAAGAACCAATGGAATGGTAGATGGAAGGAAGGCAACTGGACTTGTTTGAAATCCTTGAGGACGTTTCACCTCTCATTTGAAAGGCTTCTTCAGTTCTGTTTGACTAGTGAGGAGTTCCAAGTATTTATCCTCTTGTGGACCAAAGGCAACCCTAAGGAGAGTCGTTGAGGTCACATGGGTCATTGACCCTCTCAGTCATCCTGTAGGTTGTTGGAGTCACTGGAGGCCAGGTATGAATGGTGTTCGCAGCCTAGAGGGTCATTAGGGTGATGTGTGGGTCACTGGCTTTCTCTGCCACCCACAGACCCTCTAGGCTGTTAACACCATTCACACCCAACCTCATTGTTCATGTCACAATAAAACAACAATTTCCACCTTTAAAATTGTCTGCATGTTGTGTAAATCAAATGGTGCTAACCCCCCAAAAATCAATTTTAATTCCAGCTTGTAATGTGATAAAACAGGACAAACACCAAGGGCGATGAATACTTTTGCAAGACACTGTAAATCCTGATTTGAAATTCCGATTCAGAGGTGGCTTTCTGAATTATTCCCATATGACCTGGAACCTGAAATCATCTTCTTTCATGGAATTACAAACAATACCTTGGGAATAATTAATCGGAATGTATCCAATGTTCCACATGTGAAGCCTCATAATATACAGTAGTATGCTGTATATATGAAACAAATAAAGGAGTAGGATAACCAGTGTACTAAAATAGATCTGAAATTCCTGGTGTACTAACAAAGTCAGCAGAAAAAAAAGCCAAGGGAGCTTCAGCTAAATGTGCAGCGCTTGTACTACTACCACTTGATACAAATGAGGATGTAAGGAGAAAGCTAGACTGCATGCATTATCTTCCCTTAAATGCCCCATTAGGCCAAAGACACAGGATTATGAGGAGGCTCATTAGTTAGCCTATTCCTCACTCTGCCATACTATCTCTTAGAGCCTTCCCCCTGCCGAGCTGTGTTTAAGCAAGAATGTCTACACAGCAAGAGAGAGACGGAGAAACAGAGTTTACAGTATCATTCCAGATCTGGCAGATGGTCTATGTTATTGTAATGCAAAGGAAAAAAAGTTCATTTCCTATTTAATTTCAGGCTTTGTAAGAATAAATCCTGCAACTGTGTCTCTGTGTCTAACTCTGTGGTACAGCGAAATTACTAACCTTCATTGCACGACATGACAATGTGGCTAATATGCTAATGAAGGTGGCATTTTAAGCCAAATCTGATTACAGCCTTGGCACACATCTAAACACACATCTTTAGCATTTTCAAATCCCTCGAGCTAAAAGCTTCTTGGCGCACACAGGATGAGACAGTAGAGGGCATACAAAGTGGGATTAGCTTCCCAATAGCTGTACAGCTCAGGAGTCATGCTAGCTTAGCGTCAATTCCATGTCATACGCAACAGTGACATGACCGCACCGCCTTGAGCTACCAAGTAAGCTTGACATCGAACGGTCAGTGGCCAAATGACAGGGAAGGAGGATCAAGTGGATTTTCTTCACACTTGATGCCAAAATGGAGGACGATCTGCTTTGCTTTGTTGCATCTTAGCATGATCAATGATTTCCAAAACATCTCTACGTCGCTTAGGTGTTTAAGATGCTGATTTGTAGGCAAGCCATGAATGGAAGCATTGTTTCAATAATGGAGGTTTTCAGGCTTGTGTTCTGGCCAGAGAGTATTTTGGCATTTTCATTCCTCCAGCTGCGATGACAGAATCATATCCCTTGAGACACCAGTTCTCCAGATTTGACATTGAACTGTGTCATGTCAAAGGAAGACTTGTCAAAAGACATGCTCAAAGGTGCAAGATGGATAGATAGAGAGAGAGAGAGAGAGAGAGAGAGAGAGAGAGAGAGAGAGAGAGAGAGAGGATTAGGAAAGCCAAACACAGTGTTGTCAAGTTATGTTTCTCAACCATCGTCTTGTTGTCCATAATATACAGTAGGTGGTGTTTCCACAGGAGACAAGCTGATCTCAAAATCAAGTTTGTTCAACTTCAGGAGTATTGGGAACAATCACTACGTAAGGAATAAGGTGATGTTGGAAAATAATCAATCACCGCATGGTGTCATACAGCCTGGTGTGAAATGGAGTTCCTGATACCACCCCAAAGTTGATTATTTTCTTTTAACAGCATGTCCTGAAGTGGTTTGTCCATCTTATAACACTGTAATTCGCAAACAATTAAAAATTTGTTAAATTTATTAGAAGCATCTGTGGTGGCACGGTAGTGTCATGGTTAGCACTGTCGCCTCACAGCAAGAAGGTTCTGGGTTCGAACCCAGTGGCCAATGTGGGCCTATCTGTGTGGAGGTTGCATGTTCTCCCCATGTCTGTGTGGGTTTCCTCCGGGTGCTCCGGTTTCCCCCACAGTCCATGCAGGTTAGGCTAATTCATCCATCCATTATCTGTAGCCGCTTATCCTGTGCAGGGTCACGGGCAAGCTGGAGCCTATCCCAGCTAATCTGCATGTCTTTGGACTGTGGGGGAAACCGGAGCACCTGGAGGAAACCCACACAGACATGGGGAAAACATGCAAACTCCACACAGAAAGGACCCCTTCAGCCACTGGGCTTGAATCCAGAATCTTCTTGCTGTGAGGCAACAGTGTTAACTGCTACACTACCATGAGGTTAGGCTAATTAGTGGCTCTAAATTGACCATAGGTGTGAATGTGAGTATGAATAGTTGTTTGTCTCTAGGTGTCAGCTCTGTGATGATCTGGCAACTTGTCCAGGGTGTACATCACCTCTCGCCCATAGTCAGCTGGGATAGGCTCCAGCTTGCCTGCGACCCTGCACAGGATAAGTGATTATGGATAGGTGGAGAAGCATCTGTTCTGGTGGCTTATAGTAGCCTAACACATTACTGAGACCCTGTTTTTTTCCCTTTAATTTTTTCTAACCGCCTCTATATATCCATATATACACTGCCTGGCCAAAACAAAGTTACCATTTGGATTTCAATAAGCAAATACAGAAGACCCTTTGATTTGATAATTTGTCGTCATCGGCTGTCCATTGCTAGCGATGATGACTGCTTCGTTTGGATGCGCAGAAACACAGATGGGCCGTGAGGCCCACACCAGAACAACAGAGTCGCCCACAGCGGCAGCATGAACAGCTCGGCTGAGCCACCACAGGATGTCTGGCCTCATGAGCTCTCATATACGATTCTCCTCTCCTAATGAAGCGCCTTGCACAGTAAGGTAAGACAAACAATTTTGTGCACCCATCGTGTTTTCTCTCTGGACCTCCAGACCTGATCTCAAGTGGTGCACAAAAGTGCCACAGACCTGATGGGTATAGACGTTGCCCTGCAGTGACAAATGACTTGCTGAGTGATGCCATCCATTGGTCATTTGAGTGGCTCTTCCACATGCCATCTGGTGCTGTGCCATTGACCCTGTTGAGTTCATTTGCCACAATGCACCAAAAAGCACCCTGCTGCCAGCACCTTATTGGTGACGTACTATTTAACCCATAGCTGGAACCCAGGCAGGTGCTACCACTCTGGGTCAAAGCAGACCTGGGAGCAAAGGTGATTAAGGGGTAACTCCATTTTCCCCAATACTCAAGTCCTCCTGGACCTAAGACTCACCACCAGTTGCAGTTTAAAGTCATACCCAGGACTAATTGGATAATTACTGCAGTGGTTAATGTGTTTCAGCTGCAACAATTCTTTTAATCTGAATTGATGCAGTGAGTAACTTCTCATTTCTTAAAAAAAAAATACATGTCGGAAGATGTCTCCTGACATGTGCTCAGGGAAAAGATGTTCCTGTGTTTCAGAAGAGTCAGATTATTGGCCTGCATCAAACAAAGAAAACAACTAAGGAGATTGCTGAAATGACTGGAATTGGGTTAAGAACTGTCCAGTGCATTATTAAAACCTGGAAGGATAGTGATGACCCATCAACTTTGTGGAAAAAATGTGGTTGGAAAAAGATCCTGACTGACCATGATCAGAGATTACTTAAATGCTTGGTGGAGTTGAATTGACCATCAAACTCCCAGCTATGTTTAGTGAAAGTAACATCATTTCCACACTCACAATGTGATGAGAACTCACAGGACTGGGACTAAACAGCTGTGTATCCATAAGAAAACCACTTGGTAGTGAGACTAATCAGGAGAAAAGGCTTCAGTTTGCTAGGAGCATAAAGATTGGACTCTGGAGTGATGGAAAAAGGTCACGTGGTTTGATAAGTCCAGATTGACCCTATTCCTGAGTGATGGGCGTGTCAGGGTGAGAAGGGAAGAGCATGAAGCGATGCCCCCATCATGCATACCGGTAGTGGCCACTGTACAAGCCTCTAGAGGCAGAGTTATGATCTGTTGATCAGGTCAAGACTCAGCAAAGTTATGGGGCAATAAAATAAAGTCAGCTGATGACCTGAATGTACTAAATGACCAATTTCACATCAATGGATTTTTTCTTCTCTTTATTAGGGCTCAATTTGTGAAAGAGTGGTTCAGGGAGCATGAGGAATCATTTTTGCACACCACAGAGTCCCAACCTTAACCCCATTGAGAATCTTTGGGATGCTGGAGAAGACTTTATGAAGTGGTTCGACTCTCCTATCCTCAACACAAGATCTCAGTGGAAAATTAATACAGCTCTGGACTGAAATAAATGTTGTGATGTTGCATAAGTTTATCAAAACAATGCCACGGCAAATGCATGCTAAAGTAATCAAAGCTAAAGATAGTCCAACCAAAAATTAGTGTGCGTGACTTGTATATAAGGGAAATCTATATATGCCATGATACAGTCCAGAAGAAATGCTGAACTCAACAGCTTCAAAATATGAAGCATAAAGTGTGCAAGTGACTGTGCTATCTTTCAACTTCATTTCACAATGTCTCACACTGATTATTAAATAGAAAGCATCAACTGAGTAAAGTTTTGTATTGGTTTTTCATCAAATGTGACCCTGGATCACAAAACCAGTCATAAGTTGTTTTTCTTTGAATCTGAGATATATACATTTTCTGAAAGCTGA